>JAPYZE010001840.1:0-14362 GCA_030522805.1 Leptomastidea abnormis | reverse complement strand
TATATTTTGTACCATTTATGAGTGCAGTATAACTAAAATAAAATAAAATTTTATATTAAATTAGATTTTATACTTCTAAGACTATAAAGTATTTAGAAAATCTGATAATGAAATCAAAGATTTTACTTAGTCATTATCATCACGTTATCATAATTTGTAAAGTTATTATCTTGACCAAATTGCTTAAAGATATCTGAACCCTTAGAGAAAAAGCGATTAACATCTATACTCATTGGGTCTTGAGAATTTTGAGATAATATCTTTTTCAGTGCATTTTTTTCCTAAATAAAACCAATAGCACTTGTTAAACATTTACACAAGATTTTAATACAATTTATTATTTCTATTATTATTATTATTACCTTAGCTATAATAATTCCTGTAATTATAATTTTAACTTCAGGAAAATTGATTTCTCTGTACTTTAATTGTACTAAATTCCAAAATACTGATATATACTGTAGTATATCATGTATATTTCCATTAAATTTCCTAGATATAAATTTTTATAAGAAAAGAATATGATAAACACACGTCTATATTATTAATGATTAACGAAGTACTTACTGATAATAGTTATAATCTACAACTATTAAAAGTTTTAAATATAAAATATTCAAAGGCTTTTTGACTACTTTAAGTGGGCGAGCATTATGGATATTGTCTACTAAAAATAAAATTTAGAATTTAGTAAGTCATACATAGAAAAGCAAAAATATTAGTATAATTTTTTTAAATTACTTTCACTTTTTGGTAAATGTATAGCAGCTTCAATAATAATACTGTTATTAGACACGACGATATCGCTATAATTTGTAAGATGAGATAATTGCAATTGCTCAGGAAGAGTCTGAATCACTTTTTTATTCTTACCATCTCCATATACACCATACTAAATTTGATCATGAAATAAAATATTATTATGAGTAATCATTCATAATAATAATAATATACAATAAAAATTTTCAAAGTTGAAAATGTGAGAAAAGTTATGTTAAAAATTATATTTTATCATGCTTGAGCTTTTTTGAAAAAAGTACATCTAAATCAACGTTTTTGACTTATATTTGTAGGTTAAGCAAGTCAAAATGATGTATTTTTTTACTAAAAATCATCCACGAATATACATAGTATATGTTTATCATCATGTATATATCTGTATAATTATACACATAATTTAAAAAAATAAAAAATAGTAAAGCACATAGCTCTAATTCAATGCATTTTTTTCAAAAACATAAAACTTACATCATAAATTTTTTAATCTTAACTTCTCTAAAAATGAGAAGGTCTCACCTTTGGGAGCTGAATTTTTATCGAACTTGGAGAAATTGCTCTTTGTTGAAAAAACAATACCCTTGTTTTTTTTTTTTTTTGTCTAATGGGCCTTTTTCCCGACCTACAGGCTAATATACATTTATACATAAATGTATCAGCAGTGCTTCTTTCTGGTTTATCTTGAAAAAGATTAGTGATAGGTAAAATTTAAAGGTATATTTTGAAAGCTGAGAAAATTACCTTTAATTTGATATATTATATGTTGATATTTTATATATGATTTTTACATACAAAGTTACACTATATTAACATAAAAAAAATGTATAAAATAATCACCATTTTTTATTTATTGTAACTTTTGATAGAATGAATATTTTATCAACATATGATATATCAAATTAAAGGTGATTTTCTCAACTTTCAAAATATACCTTTTGGTATTACCTATCACTAATCTTTTTCAAGATAAACCAGAAAAAAGCACTGCTGATTCATTTATATATTTATATATATTAGCCTGTAAAAAAAAGGTTCCTCTTTGAGAAAGCAAAAACAGGGGTATTTTTTTTTTTTCAACAAAGAGCAATTTCCCCAAGTTCGATCAAAATCCAGCTCCCAAAGGTGAGACCTTCTCCTTGTGAGTACGGTATCTTATGTATATTTTTGTCTTTTATATCAATTTTTCTTTTTGAAAAACTATGTTTGAAAAAATTGTTGTCATACGTTACAAAAGCTAAATTTTTTTTAATAAAAAAATCTGTTGTTCATTACTAACATAATGCATTTGACCGTGTCTTTTCGCAACATACATCATTGCTTTACGGTTAAAATCTTCATATAAATCCCCATCAAGATAAGCGGATGTCTGTAAAATGATAGTAATTTCGATATTTAATAAAAATAATAGATTTATTATTTGTTGAAACTAAAAAAAAGTTACTGTATTAAGTTTTGTATATCGATTTCGATGTCTTAAACCACTTTCTACGGTCCATACAGGTGTAGATAAAGGTAACACGTTGTGAACAACGGGTGTTAACTCAATGTCAATTTGTTTATCGTCTACGAAAAGTTTGAGTAATCGCGTTTCCCTTTTTGATCGGTAAGAGATGTGGTTCACTAATTTAGCAAATTTGTAAGCTGTAATATTAAAAATTTTTTTTAATTTTAAAAACGATAATAAGCAATCAAAATAATTTTTGCAAGGTATAATTACTTGTAGAGTTTAAATTTGAGCCAAATTTATGTTCTAGATATGATGTTAAAATTGCGTTATCATCCTATTAAAAGAAAGAAATAATTTTCTGTATAATTTTTTAATTAATATAAATTGTTAATAAATTTATATTTAAAAGCATTTCAAAAAATTTTAAAGCAATTTATGTATACATAATTGTATAAAAAAATATAAGCACTTTGGATGACTTATTAATATTAATTAAATTGCATTTTATTGAAATATAAATAATCAGAATGAACATAAAAAGATTTTTTTTTTTAATTTCTTACCAAACTTTCTTGAACAGACAATTGCTCAGCATTGCAAAAGCCCAGTGCAAATATTAAAAAATAACTCAACATTTTAATATATGACATTTAGCTAGTAAGGTATGATTACTTGACTTTTATACATTCTTTAACTCCACACTCTTACTTTTATTATCACTTATGCATATATTATAAAAAATAAATTTATCGTATCTATTCTGATCTCACTGTTAAAGTATAAATTAAGGAAAAAAAATTAATTTAAATGATGAATATCTTATTCATTTTTGGTTTCCAAAAGTTTATAGAATTTTTTTGTCATGATTAATTATATATCTCTCTTGAAATCTTGTAAAAAATTTTTATAATAAAACATTATAAAGTGTTTTAAATTTTTGATTTTAATTTCATTTTATATTCTATAGCAACTAAAAAAAACTTACCAGAATTTATCATATAATAAGTTTTATTTAAGTTGTTTCTAATAAAAAATTTAGGTCGTTGATGTCGCTATCATTATCAATGTATAGCTTGGCATTCGCAATTTTTCGCAGCTATTTCCTTTCCCCTCCTAGTAATATACCACATAGCTTGATCGGCTTGTGCCAAACGACTATAGGGACGTTCTCGAAAGATTCTAAGAAGGAGCAGAACGGGATTCGCAGTTCTCTATAGTGTCTGCTCACCCCAAGTTCTTTATTTCTCTCTCTCTCTCTCTCCCTCTTTCTCTTGCAATTGTGCGCGTGATAAATTTCGCAATTTGCGCCTGAAATTAAGTGCCTAAAGCCGCCGTTAACGACCTCTTTATGAATTATCAGTTTGCGCACTCCCTTATAGTCTAACTATGAGAGAAAGAGGAAGGAAGCGCAATGGACACTTGCTGCCTGTATACATAGGCGCTTGGGCTTCTCTAAGAGGCTCCTCTTCCTTTTTCTCTTTCTCTCCCTTTCTGTTTTTAGAGGAGGAAAGTACACTGGTTTATTGGACCGTCCTTTCATTAGCCATTGTACGCGCTTGTGCGATGTTCCAGCTATTTTTTTCCACGATCGTAAATATTGCCCTGCAATTTAGACGTTCTTACGATTATGCTAATTACCATTGTTTACTTTGGAAGGTTGGTGAGGTAAAAGTTGTGCCTGCAGGCTCTCGATTAATAGTTACTATAATTGATATGTAATTGTTCATTGTAATTAATTTTCATTTCTTATTTTGTCGAACATTTTTGTAAATTAAAAAACGTCGAAAAAAATACAGCCGTTAAAAAAATTCAATTTTTTTTGGTGCCAACTACTTTTTCGCAAGAGCTTAAATCGCATGGAAAATAAGCTTTAAAAGCTCTTCCGGTACAGGCGAGCGAGTTTTTTCAAAAAGTCATTTTCACTGCAGTCTCACCTCTCTTTCCTTCCAAAAAAAGGCAAAACTCTCGCGTTCAATCATTTTCGACTTAACGCCCTCCTGCGTGTTCCATGGACGATGCAGGATAAAAAGAAGAGACGAGAGAGGAAAAAAAGAGCAGCTATGCCAAAGCAGTCTGGTAATTGAATGGGCGAGCCATTAGAGGCACGAAGAGACTCTGTCTACAGGCCCGCATCGCATCACATCTTATTAATGCAGATAGATGGGGTATAATGTCTATCGGATAATAATGTTAATGTTACACTTTTAACGAAAATAATAATATAGTTTTTGACAAAATAATTTTAAATTAATTATTTTTTTAAAATTAATTATTGATTCATTGACATTTATCATACTATATTAAATCATTTAATATAAAATTAAAATTATAAAGGAATATTAAAATTTTAAAAGATTATGAAATGTACGTGCATAATTTATCGACGATACACAATGATGATAAAATTATTTTCAAATCTAAAATATATCTTTACCGGAAAAAGCTTGCTATTACTTTTTAATGTTGGTAGATGAAGCAAACTAAATATAGCTTGGTGGTTACATTTTCGTTTACGATGGCAAGAACATCTACGTCGAGAAAATAGATAAAATAGCGCAATAGAAGATTAAATTATGAATGGATGAACCAAGTACGGTAACTCTCTCAACAAGTACTTTATGAGCCGTTGTAAAATGTTGGAAAATTATCATAATTTTTTTAGTACATACATTTGTAGTGTAATAACTACTTAACTATATTTATTAAAAATTTATTTTAATTACGCAATTTTCTTAAGCAAACAACTTTTTTGACGTTAATTTAATTAAAATCTACGTTCAACGTGAATTTCCGTAATTTTCTCGTCTGTACACTCATACAACTAATTTCTTCTCTGAATTTTTAAAAACCATTATACTTGTATACACAAATTTTTTGTAATCAGATAGCCTTATTAAAATTCTTAAGAATTAAAGATTCCTTTAAATGAGCTTTTCATTTTTAAAGAGGAAGCTTCTTACATTTATAGTATAGATTAGAAGTTCTATACAAAATCATTGAAAAGTTATTCTTAATTGATCTTTAATCCAATCACCCCTAACTATTTCTTTTTGTCTTCAGCTTAATCAAATAAACTAAACTCAAATAGTGAAATTTAAGTTCCTTTAAGTCATTACAGAAGAGTCAAAACAAAGCGACATGCGCAGCTAAAGCCAAGAAAGAAAAAGAGAAAGGAAGAAGCGCGGAAGGAAGTTTCAAACCCGTTCCGCAGGTAGTAGCAAGATGTGGTTAGGGCCATTGTCGCGTGCAGCTATCCTATTAGCAGGAAAACGTCACGGTGAGGGCAATGGTAGCAGTGGCGCGTGCAATCGGCCAGATACTTTTTAACGGCTCGGTGGCACGTGAATCTTGCAGCTCCCTCATTTCTCGGTCGCATCCGCTTATCCGTGCATCCAAGCTCGCGGCATGTATAAATCGCGAGCGTCGCGACTGATAGCGGGTGTGTGGCTTTTAAGTGTGGGAGACTCACGCGGGGGACAGATGTGTTTGCTAAAGTTTAGGCTTTTGCTTGCTATCAATGCGCGAGGTATGGTGATTAAACGTTGGAACGTTCGAGCTAAGTCGTAAATGGGCGGGTAAAGCGTGATTTCAAACTTTGAATCTCATATCAGTCCTTTGTATCTCACCACTCTTCCTTGACTTGTACGATGGAACTGACTTTTGTGACTGTGAAATTCTTCCCTCGTTTTGTGGCTTTAACCCTTCCGTCATGGACTCATCGTATTTCTTTATTTTCGATCAAACTCTTTTTTTTTTGCTCGACTGACTGTTATACTTAAAAACTTCCTTTTAATTTCTTTTTCCTTTTTTAACTAGACTCGTTCATCAATTTTTTATCGGAAGTTTTTGATTGACCTCACGTTTTGTAATTAAATGTTTTCTTGCTTTATTTATAATTGATATAGTGATGAGGGGGGCGAGTAGGTCTATTTTTTACATTTTATTTTTTTACAAAATTTTATAAAGCTTAAAAATCTGAAAAAAATACCACTTATTACAGTACTATTCAAGATTATGATGCAATTTTTTCCGATTAAAAAAAAATGTTGCTGTTAGTTTTATAAACTATTGTTTGGTCATCCACTTTTCGGTTTGACTCGCCCCAGGGGCGGGGCGAGTTGGCCGACCATACGAGGCGGGTGTGACACACGGATTTTAAACGATGATAAGCATTTCAAAATGTATATATCGATATATACTTATTAAGTACATGTTAGTTTTTGATTAGAAAACAGAAATAAATAATGGAATACGAAGATGGAAAAAATCCACTAATTTTCTGTTTTCGACTTTTTATATAAAACTGATTTTTATGTTAAAACTTATAATTTCGAAATTTATCATTTTTGAGGTGAATATGTCAATGTAAAAAAACGTTATTTAAAAATTTGACAAATTTTGTACGGCAAATTTTTATGCCAACTCGCCCCGCCTAAAATCGGCCAACTTGCCTCGGGTCTCCGCTAACACTTCAACATCACGTACAGTTAACACATTGAAACAATTTAATTCATCTTTTGCGCGATTAAATATAGACGTACCTAAAAACGAGGTCCATACTTCATTGCTCTTAAGCGTATGAAAAAACAGATATTGGAAGTTTTATCACTAGGTAAAATATTTTGATTTGCTTGCAAAATTAATAAAAGCGTTTCTCTTTTTATTGAAACCAATAGCCGATAATGCGCAACTCTATAGTATACATCAAATAGCCTTGGTCCGATGGCGATAAGTCGTTTTAGAAAAAGTTATAAGCGTTTGGCCCACTCGCCCCCCTCTCCCCTGTAGAACAAAAGTATGAAATGATTCGATGATAAAAAATATTTATACTTGTTACTCAACATACTCATGATATTATTAATAATTAAATATTAAACAATACAATTCCCTAATAACAATTCAAATTTTTCAAAGCATCTATATAGAAATTAAATAAAAATGTTCAAAAGCATATTTTATATCCCATAAAATATAGGAAAACATAGTGGCACATACAGTTGAGTCGCAACGCCTTTATCTTCTCCTCGCCATATTAATATAGTATTCTCCAAGGAAGCTTACGACTGTACGGCACACACAGCTTGTTGCGGGATATTGCTTTGTTCTCTGTGCAACGGTCATAAGCGTCGCAGTCGTGTATATATATATATATATACGCGGCAAAAGCGACTTATTCGACATCACACAAAACTATATAGAGAAGAAGCCTGCACTTAATGGGCTTTCTGTGTCTGACGCGCGCGCGCGCGCGTTGTGTGCCGCGCTGCACGCGCCCGCGTTTTGCGTTACACGCAAACAATTGCCGACTCTCTCGGGATGTATATATGTAAGACCTACCCTCTATACCGTCTCTTCTTCTTCGTCGGCAAGGCTTGTAAGGAATTCCTTCGTACGACGTTTGCAGTGACCCGTATGCGTTATATGTATGTATGCGCGCGAGTTATTCTATGTATCTCAACGCGATAATGATTTTATGCCAACTTTATGGTCTAGTCTTCGCTTTCTGTATAATTTTTATATAATCATATGGATTCGATCTTTCTTTTTCTGCCTTTCTGCACTTTAAATTTTTTCATTTGCACAGCATTGAATTATCACATATTGATGGCAAGCTATTTATGCAGCTGGCAGCAAATACGAATTTTGATTTAGCTTTATCAGTTACGAAGGAGATCATCTGTGCACCTCGTTTCTCATTTGACTCTTCGATAATTCAATTTCACGACGAAATAAACTTTATATATGAAAGCAAAATATATAGGTACATGCAAATCACACATCGAAGTTTGGTCAAGAAAGTTATATACCTATATTTTCCCTTTCACTTTCTTCTGATCGTTTCCTATAAAAATACGATCTTTCTGTCGTGAGTAGAGTATTCGCGAAAAATCATTTCAAGTCCGATACTGCGCCAAGACTCTCTCTCTCTCTCTCTCTCTCTTACTCTTTTGAGAGAGCAAAAAAGTATAGAGAAGCAAGAAGCAGCTCTACGCCCAAAGTAAGATCAGTAGTTGAGCTTTATTTTCTCGGCAACGCGCGGCTTCACTAAAATTTACTACGGACATTTGTCAGCGACGAGAGCGCGAGCTTGCGCGGGTATACAGGCGACGCAGTAACGCTTCTCTTGGTTCTCTCGCAGTGGCAACGGTGGCTGTATATAAACGCGGCCCGAGACATTTCGCAGCGGCATTTATGTCCCTTTTTACGAGGCTTCCGATGCTCTCTTTCTCCCTTCTACCCTTTCTCTCTCTCTCTCTCTCTCTCTCTTTGCTCTTACCCTTCAGTTATGGGAGATGTGGTTGGCAGTGGGTGGAGCGTTGGCTCGTGTATTAAATTAATATCCGATAAGCGACCGCACCCTCGTTCTACTATGACGACGATTCAGTTGCTTTCTTCTTTATCTTTCCCTCTCTATATTTCTCGCTTATAACGTTGACAACTTAAGTTTGAAGGGAGTTTTGGTCTAGTCCCTGTTTTTGATGATGAAAAAGTTCGACGAAGGAGTGGAAATGCACAAGAAATATTTTTTTTCTTGCAACTTTGATTTTGCTTGTTGTTTATTGAAATAATATCAGAATAGTCGCAAAAGTGTAATTTGCTGCTTTTCTTTTAAGTATTTGTACCAAAATTTGTTGAAATTAACATTACATTAAAAAGATTCCATTAACATAAAAATTATCTCATCTCCATCTTCCGACTTGACTTGGCATTTGGATGAAAAAACACCGTTTGACCTTAAAGGGTGAAAGAGAAGAAAAAAAATGAAGGCATCGACATTTGCATGAAGCCCCGCGACCTGGCATCAGCTCGGTCGTTGAATTTCAATTTCAATCGCTGGCCACTCTCTTTTACCTTTCATTTTTTTCTTTCTCTAAGCGTAAAATCAGGTCAAACAATCTATTAAAAATACGAAGTAAGAAAAAAAAGCTCTATAGACTCTCAAACTCGGCATTCGCGAAGGAAAGAAATCTTAATTTTTTATCTCGACGGACCACCAGCCTTGGCTCTTTCAGCTATCTCAGTCGTCATATAGTTGAGCAGCAGCCTCTGCCTTAACGAGTTGAAATGAGAGAAAAAAAAACTATACCGGCAGCTTTTCTCATACACCTTCACCTTCGCAAGCATCCCTTTGCAATTTTGCATAGATGAAAATTCGCAGCGTTCGTCACGCGCATCCCTCCTCTTCTTCGCGCCTTCTCAAGAGTTTAAAGGGGGAAGAGTGACGGTGAAAAGAGAAGCATCAGTGTAGTCGTTTTGTAATTTCATCTCAACCCCCTTTCTCTAAAGCGTCACTGCTGCTGCGTATTCGCCGAGTAAGCTTGTCCGCACTTCTCACTTTGTCTAGTCGATTTTTTGCCACTCCATCCTCAGCCCCTCATCGTCTTTCCCTTTTTCCAGGCCTGCAAGCCTTAAGAGCTTACTGTGGAAGAGAGAGAGAGAGAGAGAGAGAGAGAGAGAGAGAGAGAGAGAGAGAGAGAGATGACGAAAAGTTGGTCGATCAACACGCAATTTATCACGAGCTCTCTCTTTCTCTCTTTCTCGTGCGCGCAAGCTCGTTTAAAAAGCTTTTGGCATTTTTCACGCTTCTGACAGGCTTTCCTCTCGTTATTTCATTACCCTCGACTTGGAAAAATAATAAATAGTCTCAGTGAGCTATATGTCCCGTGAGCTGACGCTGGGGACACGCGAGCATTTTCTTTCTTCCTACTTTTCCTACACTGTTGCGGTGATGCTACTACCTCATCCTCTTTCGAACGTTTCTTAGCCGCAGTGACTCCGTTTTCCGACCAACTCGTGCCGTTAGACGTCCCAACGACTATTAACATCAAAGCAAAAAGCCTCGTCAGCAACTAGGAGACACTCGCGGTTTTGTAATATAGTTTCGCGAATTTGCGAGATGCGTGCGCACGCATTTAATTTGTAGGTACTGTCGGTATTATTCCACGAGCGTTAAGTTATAAAGATATAACGTTTTCTAACGAAAAAGAAAACATTAAAAAACATTTTGTAAACTGTTAATAGCTTATGTCAGATATACTACATATGATTTTCTTATAAAAGAAAATTAGTTGTGAAAATAAATAGAATTTTGAAGTGCATTAAAAATTGTATGCAACCCATTACATATAAGCCAGCACATTTGCAGTTGTAATGAGTATAATTAATATTTTCTATCTCACCTAATAAAGTCGTTCTCTAATTGTTTATTCAAAGAGAAAGCTTTGCGATTGTTGTGTTAAAAATACGTTTTATGATGTAAAGAATCAGAATATGCTATTAACTTGAAAAAATTTTTTTGTAGCTCTTTTTCAGTGTGTGGAAGTATTTTTTAATTTACAAAACCATTAATAAAATATGTTCATATTATTCGGTTTTGATCGGACAAAGTGGATTATTTTTGTTTTCAAACCTACTATTTGAAAGAATTATTATTTATTTGTTTTTTTGCGATCTTTTATTGTTTTTTTCATTTTAATTTTTTCTCAAATTTGTTTTTTGCAATTTTAACATAGTAAAAATTTTGTTTTTAATTTAACTGGAACTTGTAAAGAAAAAAATGCTTTATTTTTTTTTTACTTTTCTTTGGTAATATAGTATTTTACTTATTAACGAAAAACTAATATGTGTTTTTAAAGTGACAAAAAAAAACATGTTCTTATGTGTTTTTGTGCCTCACCCGATGTTCTTCACAACCTCCCGGTGAGGCGCAACAAACCTTCCGCACCAGGTCAAAAATGTACATTTTTTCGAAAAATTATTTTCGTGTAGCCACTTTTTTTCGTGTAGGGATGTATTTTTTTTTAAAAAATTATGTTTTTGTTTTTATTTTTATTTGACAAAGAGTATTCGATTTGTTTTTTGATAAGGAATTTTCATTCAAAATTAATATTTTTTTTCAAACCAAGTGCAGCTTTTAGAGGAAAAAAATACTTCAATTATCTTTTTTACTGTTTTTTTAGGTTACGTCAATTTTAAATTATTGTTGAAAAACTAAAACCTTTTTGAGGATCCATAACTTGAAAATTTTTTATTATATAGATATAAAATTTTTACTAGATATTTGTTTTCTGATCTACTTTTTGTAGTTAAAGTTTCAAGCATATTTATTGATGTGGTTTTTATGAAAATCGCAAAAAACTTTTTTTAGTTTATTCAAAAACTCGATTGTATTATTATATTTTGATTTAAAATTCACACCATTAATGTTATTTTTGTCATAGATTGTCTGTATAAATTTTAGGCTGCAGTAAGATTTAATGATTAATATTTATTAGTTTTTTATTAAATTTTTCTTTTAAAAAATAAAATTAAAATTAAAAATATTTTGCTAAACATTAACCTTAAGAATGCCGAGATTTAGGAAATTGAAAAAGCCCAGTATTTCTGTGAAAAAGTTAGTTTCGGTCATGTACGTACGACTAAACTAAGGCCAAGTCTTTTGGCGGGTTGTGGTATGACGCCTAAAAGCGTCATCCCGGCCCTCTATACAGGTTTAAATATTAAATATCATTCGACAATAAAAAATGTTTTAAAAATTTTTTTTATGAATAAATATATTTAAGGAAGCTTCCTGTCTTTTAATGTAGAAGAGTAATTTATTTAAGCGTGTCTAACGCTTCTCTCTCTTTGCCAACTATAATAGACATTTAATTTCGGTAAAAATCACTGTGGAATAAATTAGGCGTCTACTATGAGACAAGCGTCTAAATTCTTACAAAGTTCTTTTCTTATTAGAAGGAAGGTGACATTGTTGATCTACATATACTACATTTGTGAGAAATATTTCTATTATTCAGTATGTTTCTTAACCAATCTCATAAAATAAAAGTAGTGTCCAGTTGATACAGACATATCATTGACCAAACTAATTTACACAAAGATTTTTTAGAAGTCAATTATTAATAAGCAACAGGAGTGACGTGATAATGGAAAAAATAATTCAAAGTAATTTCGCAATACCAATAACCGTAGCGTTGATGTCAATTAACAAGTTGCTAGAGCTCAACGGTACCGAAGATAACTGCAAACAAGAACAAGATTCATCTTCAGAAATTAGAAGAGAAGATAATACAGAAAATGATATTAAAGATAATATAGAGGATATAGAAAAAAATAAACAAAGCCATTCTTCTGACGTACAAATTGAAGTGGAACATGAAAAATGCAGCGAAGATAATGCAGTTAAGGAAGAAGAGTGTAATGATGACACGCCAATGTCTAATGAAAAAGCCAAAATTCTGGAGGACTTATATCAAATGTACAATAGAAATCCAATGATTTTTTACCGGCAAGAAGTTTATCCAGACTCCGAAGATTTAGATAATAATTCAATCAAAAATGATTATGTACAAAATTCTAAATAGCAGTTGCGCATCAAAAAATGATTGTTCTGAGGTCTGTTGTATTTCTAGTTTTTTATTGAGATTTATTGAAATATGTTAGGCTGATTTATGGCCAACTTTTTTTTTTATTAATTTTTCTATTTTAAATGTTACGAATAAAAATGAAATAAATAAAATAAATTTTATTCAAAGAAAAAGTTTTGAGTCGACAGAGATGAATAGAAATCTAGAAAAAAAATTATAATAATTAAAAATTGGCAGTTAAAATTATGCTTATTAAAATTTTTTATAAATTATTTTTTTTTATTTATTGTTCAAATTTATCAAAAAGAATGAGTATTTGCTAGACGATATTATAGAATAATCTTCATTTTATTTGTTTGTTAACAGATGGATTGCCTGAATTATTCTGATTCGGTGAAAAAAGAAAGTGAAAACGTCGATGAGCAGGTTGATAATTCAGCTAAAGTCGATACGAACAATAATGCTGATTAAAACAAAGAAACTGAATCAATGATATGTTCAGATGAATGTGCTTTTTTATATTTTATTTTCAAGTAACTTTTTTAATTCATGTTGTTTGATATGAAATTTTTTCAAAAATTAAATAAACATTATGTTTCTTACTGACTTATGATTATTGTTTCCTTTCCTAAGTTTCTAATGTTATACAAAGAAACGACTAGGTCTTTGTGGATATATGTATATAGAGACAAGAGATTTAAAATAAATGAGAGAGAGAGAAAGGGGGTGGAAGAGAGTAAGGTTCTTACCCTTGAAGTGGTAGTTCGAGTGCATTTTTATAGTTCTATAATCAATATTTTTCTCCAACAAAAATTATTCGAGCACTTTTAAGCAGGAAAATATTTACAAATAAAATATAAATGCGGAGAGATCACTCAAGAAAGGAAAGCCTGCGCCCGAGCTGCGAACATAATTTTTTGCAATTTCAAGAACCGTGCGCAAAACTGCTATTGCGCACAGTATTTTTTTGCGCATTATTTAGCGTGCACAAATTTCTTTTTGCAATTTTGTGACAAAAGAGTACTTTGTCGAACGCTAAACAGTGCGCAAAAAAATACCGTGCGTAAAAGTACTTTTTGCGTACGGTGCTTGAAATTGCAAAAAATAATGTTTGCAACTCGGTCACAGGCTTCCCTCTCTCGTGTGATCTTTCCGCACCTCGTCATCGGTTTCGCCGTCGTGTGTGGTGATCACAACTCGGGTGGAATGATGCCTTTTACGCCCTATTTACGAAAATAACTATTTTGCGCACGGTTTAGCGTGCACAAAAGAAAATTGTGCAACAAAATACTCTTTTGAGCACGAAATTGCAAAATAGTTATTTTCGTAACAAGGGCGTAAAAGACATCATTCCTGCACGAGTTGTGATCACCACGCACGAGTCATCGGTGAAGCCGCGCGAGTGTGCAGACCGATCCCACGAGTGCATGTAATACACGAGTGGTTGTCGGTGCACACGAGTCGACGGCGAAACCGATGACGAGGTGCGGGGAGATCACACGAGAGAGGGAAGCCTGTGCCCGAGTTGCAAACATAATTTTTTTGCAATTTCAAGAGTTGTGATCAAAAGTTACTCTTGCGCACGGTATTTTTTGCGCACTGTTTAGCGTGCGATAAAGTACTCTTTTGTACACTGTAAACCGTGCGCAAAAATGACTTTCGCGTACGAAATTGCAAAATAGTTATTTTCGTAACAAGGGCGCAAAAGGCGTCATTCCCGCACGAGTTGTGATCACCACGCACGAGTCATCGGTGAAGCCGCACGAGTGTG
>JAPYZE010001839.1:0-27187 GCA_030522805.1 Leptomastidea abnormis | reverse complement strand
TGTATTAAGCAATTTCAATGTCGCCCCGGACATATTGCAATCTCGCCCCGTTTTTTGGGGCGAGATTGAAATAGCACTTTTTTTACTTATTCTAAGTTTCAAACTATGCTATTCCATTTAGCTAATCGGGACAAAGTGGATTTTGTAGCTAAAGGGCATACCTTTAAGATCTTTTTTGTCCGGAATGAAAATGTTGAATATAAAAAAAGTTACAGACGATAGAAAAAAAAATTGCAATCTCGCCCCGGTCTCCCCTACCTATGTTTTTTCACTTTTTTACTCTCTCCCTCTTTCTCCCCTTGTTTACCACTTTATTCTCTCTTTCTCTATAAACGCACGAGCTCGCGGTTTGCCTTTACGTCGCGCCCGACACCCCCTCCATATAGTTCTCTCTCACTCTCTCCCACGCAAGTTCATATGGCCATAGCATAATATGTTCTCTAACCGGCGGAAGTCACTAGACTACCACCGCATATATATTGACTGGCTTTTACATTATATTCTCTCAATTTATTAACGTATTTGAAGCATTAACTATCTAAGATTGCATAATTTTAAAGCATAAATTATGTATTTTACAGCTCCATAAAAAGTGTCGTTTCATTATTTTTTCTCTTGAATCGATTCTTTTAGTGACTCTCTCTGCATGAAACTCCGAGTGTATGTTGGTTCTCTTTTGCCCTCGAATGTTGCACAAGCCAAGTCGACGCCATCTTTAACCGAATTAATTCGGCTCGCGCAAGCTATTCCAACGTAATAAATTATCTTTTTAATAATGTAATAACGATTATTTCATTAAATCCATTAAAAATCTTGACAAATCCAGCTCTCTTTACAACATTTCAGGTGGTTTTTGAAAAACCCAGAGCGCGCCCACGGCGCATACTTTTTTGCAATGCAAGATGCGCGCGCATCTTTATATATGGAGCAGCGGCGCCACCCCCGCGTGCAGCAGACGCCATGTTTCAACGGCGGGCTATTTGAAAATACATATCAATTTTAAGCGGCGCGGCAAGATCAAATGTGTATACAACACTTTTGAAAACCGACACCGGCAAAAGGAAGAAGATACCTGCGCCGCGCTATAGCAGACGATATAATGTTGACAAGAGTGGCGAGAGGGGAAAGAGGAGAGGGAAATCCACGAGGCCGCTGCCGCTGCGCTTATACACGTAAGAAGATATGACGAAACATGGCCGCCGATGGTCGGAAATACCTCGAGACCGAGCCGAGGCCTGGTGCGCAACTAGCGAGGTTAAGTGTACGATAGGATATAAGTCGTAAAGGTGTGCGCTTACTTGGACTGTCGGGGGGATCCCTTCCGAGGGCTGCTGACGCGACGACGGTGACATTGGCGAGAGCAGCTGCAGGAATCGAATCAGCAGTAGGATGTACGCGCTGAAGCCCGTGGTAGCGCTGCCGGAGAAGATAAACCTGCCAACTGTGATGTATGGCCTGCCCCGGATCCTGGGCGACGAGGCAGGAACCAGCAGCAGCAGCATCAAGCCAAGCCAGAAGGATGTCGAGATTGCAGATAACATCGGTCGACAGGTTGTCCGCTTGATCCAGGTCCCGAGCTTTAACCTTGCCCTCCTACACCTTCTCATCCCAGGGTCTCCTTCCTCCCCCCCCCTTCCGTGTAACTTCCTAAATCGTAGTCGCGGTGCAGACCGGACGCGCGCGGGCGCACTACTGGCCGCCATAGCAGCGGCCGCTTCTCGCGAGCGTGACCCGTGGTGTATGTGTGCTGCTGCTGCTTGCGTGCATTGTATATTATACACTTTACACTCTCGTGTGTACAACACTCGTGAAGCAGATAGATATTGTGCTTTTTTTCAATCTATATAAATATGGGTATATATTATATATGTAGGTACGGATCCGTCCTCCCGAGAGGGCAGCGTGACAGGACTGCGTGGTTGGTGGCGCGAGGAGAGTTTACCCCGAGGGATGTCGAAAGAATATTAACTTTTGGGCTGTCTTAGCGACAGAAGCGGCAGCGCAGTTGCGGAATTATTATCACCTTGATATTTTTGTTATGTATCTTGCTTGTAATGTCATCTTTAAAACTTCTACTGATGTTGATGTTGGTGTTGTTGCTGTATGAATAGTGTAACTGATGATTTTTGAGAATGAGATTTGGGAAATGGAAAAGAGATTTAAATGAGATGGTACCGGGTTGTAAAGTAATACCGATTTGGTTGCAAAATTGCTTGGGATTTACCTAATGGGTTATTGTGGATTGCAGAGTGATGATGAAGTAGTGAAGAAGAAATCATTTGACTGCAGGTACCACTTCCGGAGTACAATTTGCTAGAGGCAAGGCAGATGAGGATTCTGGAAGAGATCTTTGAACTCAAAGGATTTCTGGAACAACTTACTATAGGAATTAGGCTGGAGAACAATGAGGTACCATTGGAACCGTTGAAATTAAGACCTATACAAAAGAGATGTGCTTTTGTTAATTCAGCCGCTGAGCGCAATCAGGTGATTCTTGATAACATTTTAAAATTGACTCTATTATTTTTATTTTATTGGTTATGCTAATCTTATATTTTATTTGGATTTTAGAAACCAGCTTATGCAGAAGTAATTGTAAGTGCTAATCCTGCAAATCCTCCATATTTTATTCTGGCCCTCCAGCGACTTTGGTCAGATACCAAGTTCAACGTCAAGGTGCACACTAACTCTTGTTATGGTGATGTGACAAAAAATACTGCATTTGAAGAACAATTATTAACTAATACTGAAAATAATGCCATTCATAACATTGATTTTACCCTTATATGGAAAAATGGTAAGAAAATAAAATATTTTAATTTAAACTGAACTATTATATAAACAAAAATAACACAATGCATTTTACTGATAAAACTTATTTTTATATTTCAGTTAAAGATATTCAACTTATTGCCAAAGTTTATGATTTTCCATTTGAGGGTGAGGCAAATATTATACGTTATCTAACAAGGATCGTACAAAAGTACAATTATGAAAAGTTGGAAACTGAAGTTTCTAATTCCATTGATGCTGTGTTGGATTTGTGCCTTAGAGTACCTTATGAAGAGGCCAGGTATAAAAATGCCAGTATTGCCAAATTTGCCAGTTACTTAGAAATAAATCCATGGCTCTTGAATTCTACAAATCCTTCTATTGTTGATGTTGCAGTATGGTCAGTACTAAAACGCGAGGCTAATAACAAAATACCACGCGAACTTAAAACGTGGTTTGATTTGTGTGAAAAAACATTTTTAACAGTTTGATTTGATCTGATAATTATTATTTTATACAAATATTTAAATAAAAATGTTTATATGATTGCCTTATTAATGTGCTTTTTTTTAACTGTACAGTAGGATAAAAATAAAGTAGAAAATGTTATTTATTAAAAGGATAATATATTTCTAAAACATATTGTATTACAAATTCGTAAGATTTCGGTATTTGTTACAATCTTGTATAAATAATACAAAATTCCTTAACACAAATTTTATTGGCAGTGTCACAAAAGCACATATGCTTTTAAAATTAAAAAAAACGTTTTCTTTTTATGAATTAAGAAATCATTTTATGGTGATATTTATATTTTTAGTCTGAGTTGAAAATCTAATCTACAATGTGTACTCGACAAGTAAATTTGAAATGCAGATTTTCAGTGTAGTATTGTCCTTATAATAGTGTGCAGCAAGCTCACTACATTAATTATTTTGTCACACTCTTGATTCATTACATGACTCAATGACAATAAATATTATGCTTATCAATTATTAAAGAGATGTTACAACTATCTTATATTTAAATTTACCTATAAAAAGCTCATAATCTAAAGTGCTTTTCATTTAAAAGCAGATATATTATTGAAAGATCATTTAATTGTTAGTTTCATCAGCCTTTTGTTTTATACAGCAATCCTCGAAATTGGTCTTGAGGATTGAACACATATTACACAATAAACGTTAACGCTTCTTATAATAGTCGTTTTATGTATCAGTGATGGCTGATAATTAAGAAAGCTCTTTTTAAGATATGTTTCTTACCAGTTTGTTATATTATATACTTAAAAAAAAGTTTCACAAACGTAAAAAAAGTTTTTTGCAAACTGATAAGTACAGTTAATTAAATTAAATTATAATGTACAACGTTTTTATCATTTCCTTAATCAATATTTATACATAATAATTATAAAGCTAAATGAGATGCTAAAAAAAAAACTATACATAATACACTACTTAACATACAAAACTGTATTGCTCAGACTTATTTCGAGGTGTCCTCTTGCACTCACAGACAGTCATACTTTTTTTACTTTCGTACTCAATTCTAAACTATTTAAATTTCATCTATTCTAAATTTTTTCCTATTATCTTAATAAGATATAAATATTACATAGCTAATTGCAATTTTTTTCGATTTTTCGTAAGGCAACTGCTTCTTTGTTCGTCCGTTTTTTTTTCTGATATGGATCAATGAGTCGTGTATCTTATTTAAAATGCGTTTAAAATAAATCACAGAAACTCAAAATTCCAAAAAAACTAGTCACCAAACAGTCTATATGTACAATTTTGTACATACTTGAATAATCCTGTCCTCAAATAAAAAGTCGCATTTGTCATACATGGACATTACAATGAAAAAATAATAAGTATGCTTACTGGAAGACGACCGTCCTCATTTGTTTGATAAAAAAAAAAAAATTAAATAATCAACGTAACAATATTATTTTGTTTCGTTCACTCTGCTACTCAGAATTTATTTTGCAAAAAGCCAGTTAAATCTAATAATTCGGCAATTTGCAAGTAACGAAACGTTAACTATAAAAAGAAAAAAAAAGTACGGAGGGAATTATGCTTGAGGAACAGAACAGCCTAACGCATGCCTTGCATCAAAGCTAAAGTTCACATGCATTTATCAAGTGTAAACTTAACTCTCACGCTACTGGACGATGCGTGATAATATAATTATAAATGATACATTATAAACTAACAACGCAAATTTATATATCACAATGAGATTTCGCCGGGAGCTTTATAGAGATACGCGCGCCTAACGAATCTCCGGTGGGCCATCCACGGGACATTTTAATTAACACATTCGGCGCTTAGCGCAACGAAATAGATGGCCGCTTAGACGAAGGAAGAAAAACCGGGAAGCGGCGCCCGCGACCTTGCCATATTGTTCATAATAATCTGACCTCCATTGAGGCTGACCACTGCGCTGCCTTCAGGTTCCGAATCTGTATAAGACGAATAATTTCGCACCGGTTTCTGTCGTTTCCAAGATTGCCGGAGCGAGTCGTTTACGTTGGCGTAGTGATTCACAAATGAGTGTGGATCCGATTGCACGCTTTCATTCTCACTTTCCGATGCCTGTGTTGAAAAAAAAAATTTAATTATAGTAACCATTTATTACAGTGTAATAATAATGACACACATGATTTTTGCCGATTTTGTTAGACTATCAATTTAATCTTTCTCACCTGTGAATCTGTAGAGCTAATTTCCGAAGGCTTCTCAGTCACACTGCTGTCGTCTGGATTTTCATCGTAGCCTTTCAGACTCTCTTCGTCGCTGTGATAAGCGACAGAGGCTGGGGAAGGCCGGGGTGGCGATTTACCGTAGACCGCTGGAGGCGGCGGATGCATGGGCTTGCGACTCAAAGTGCTACGTTTGCCCAAAGTACCACAGCCGTTGGTCAGACTTGAAACACCACCTCCTGCACCTATACCCTGTCGTGAACGATATAACTCGAGATCGGATTCTTGACGATCATCTATATCCATTGCCATTGATTCCTCTAAGGCTTTCTGGACTTCCTCTGTTGAACAAAATTTATGAAATCATGTTTTTATTTGAATATAAAGTTATGCTTTTACTCGAATTTTTTTAAATAAAAATTTAGTGTATAATTAATTACATATTAAACTTACGTTTGTACTTGTAGCTTTTGCTTTTTACACAAAGCACTGCTATCACCATGATAATTATAACAACTGATGTAGCAGCTAGTGAAACCATAAACCAGGTTTGTCTGTAAAACGGTCGTTGCTGCAGATATGCATATTCGATATACAATTTTGAAGGCGTTAAAACCTGTAAGAGTAACGTGATGTTTAATGATAATTATTTGAGATGGAAAAAAGATGGAAATAAAAAAAATTTGTATTAAGTTTCAACAACTAGATGTATTAAAACAAATTAAATTAAAAAGCATTAAGTAATTACCGTTTCAGATGAATAAACAGGATAGCTGATGCCATAACGGTTATAAGCAATGACTCGAAACAGATACGACGTTGAAGGAAGTAAATTTTGATATGATATACTGTATTCTGTGAGAAAGCCATTACTTGTTCGAATTATAGTCTGCCACTGGCTGTCATCTAAAATAAATCGAAAAAAAAAAGAACGTGATTAATACTTACAATTATAAAAAATTCATTTACATTCATTGACAAATGAAATGAAATCATAAGCTACCACTAGCTTAATTTTATACAAAATAAACATTTATAAGCCCAAACTCTACAACTGCGATGATGTAATTATGATTATAAATGAATATATACGCTAGAAATGTAAGAATATTTGGCGGCACTGCAAATCATATTAAATGAAAAATGTATTCGTTTAAATCGCCATTGAACCTAAACAATGATGTTAGTTTAGTAGTTTTGTTATGGAAATGTAATGGGTTTTTAGTGGATTTGACATGCTGGTAAGCAAGGCTGGACACAGACATAAATTTTGAAAAAAAAAAAAAATATATTATCAACGTTGAAAACACCAAATTCAAAAACAATTATTTGTTATTTGAAAATAATTTCGTTAACAATCGTTTAACATAAATTTTAGTTATACTTTACACATTAACCAGCCTTGCTAAAAAGAATGTCATGCAACAATTGTAAGGTTTTTTGTTTGTTAAATATTATTATGTTATCAATGATTTTATAAACATTAAAACATTCACTGAGCAATTATGACTAAACGTAATGACAAAATCACTCTAACGTGTGTGCTCAAACTTACAATGCTGCCAATCTTCCCTTCCTGTATCATCAAATAAAACATAATATTGTGGTTATTCAAAAATCAAACTATTAGTGCTTATAAACAAGTTAATTAAAATGTACTTTTTACACCTTTCACCAGTTTGAAACAGATAAAAGTATATTTATCTTTACATAGCTTACCTTTGCTTCTTGTTTCGACGTAATATCCTAGCAAAGAATCTTTGCCCGTAGCACCGTTAGTCCATTGCAAATCTACGCTTGATACAGATTTCGTTACGATCAGACCAGTCGGTGGCATTGGCGAGCCCTCCTGAGGACCTGTAGTTATGTTGCCCGAAATCGGCGGGCCTAAATCTATCGTTTCAGCCTGAACCATAAAAGTATAAGTCACTTCTTCTTCTAAAGGCTGAACAAGTAAGTTTGTTTCTGTCACTTTTTGTCTAACTTGTTTGCTAAATCCTGTAAAGGAATAGAGAGATGTTAATAAAATTTACAAAATTTTGGATTGCAAGGATTTAAAATTTAACATTACAACTTGAAACTTACGATCATTTTGTTCTGCAGTTTTATAAGAAACAACGTATCCCATTATTTCTCCGTTACGCATTTTAGGCGGATCCCACGAGACTCGCAAACTTGTTAACGTTATGTCACTAAATTGTAGATTTTGCGGTAATCCTGGTATGGCCTGAAACATTATATATAAGTTTAATAAAATAAAATTTTATTATTTGTTTCTTTAAAAAAATTAAGCAATAAAATGGTTTTTACCTGTTTAGTTCTAACAGTAATAGGAGGAGATCGTGGACCATCACCAGCTGGATTAAACGCTAATACTTGTATCCGATATTCGGTGTATTTGTCTAAAAATACTAAACTGTGAGTAGTACAAGAAGCAGCTACAACTTCAATTTCTTCTTCTTGCTTTTTCTCCATTTCTTGCGGCGAGTCCGTGACCAAATAAAATATCTACAAATAATATTTATAAATAAAAAAATCAGACTTATCAAAAAAAAAAAAAACAACTTAAAAAAATAAACTCTGTTTATTCTGATTCAAAAAAGAGAACATCATTTTACCTTATAGCCTAAAAGTTCTCCATTTTGCATATTCGCTTGTGGTGCAATCCACTTCAAACGAACTTCCGTAGAAGAAATCGGTTCAGCTGTAACTTGCTGTGGTTCTCCTGTAGGAATAGCTTCCCCAACATACGCTGTTACTGGAAGACTTTGTGGGCCTTCTCCTTCCGAATTAAATGGAACAACGATAACTTCGTAATATTTATCTTCATTGAGATCACTCAATGTTATCATTGTCTCCTACACGAAAAAATGACACAATTAATAAACATTTATTTTTTAATCAAGTAAATCAACATAAAATTTATATACTCACGTTTATTCCCATAACTTCTTCTTTCGGAGGTCCGGGAAGAGCAGATGGAAAATCGGAAAGAGGCTGATAAAATACTCTATATCCTCCAGTTTGATGATCACCGCTCCAGTGCGATTCTTCAATTGCATTCCAGTGCACTTCAATACTTGATGTTGTTATTGGTACGACTTTTAATCCAGTAACACCTCTTGATGGAGCTAAATACAAAAAAGATTTAATTTGCTTTAGTCAAAAGACGATACATAGTTGTTAAAAAAAAAAGTAAAAGGGTTAGTGGCATACCAGCTGGTAATGTTTTAACGTGAATAGATTCTGCACTCCATGCTGAGGGACCTATATCGTTGGTTGCTTGAATTCTGAATTGATATACTGTGTATGGTTTCAAATTATTTGCTGTGTACGAAGTCAATGAAGGATCCACTCTTTCTGGAATAGTTTGGAAAGGACCAGAATTTTCCGATTGCTGAACTGTATAATATCTTAAAGGGGCGAAACCATCACGTCCAGGTGTCCAACTAAATGTAATCTGACGACTTTGTATTTGAGATCTGCTAACGTGAGGCATTGACGGTGGTTGCGGTCGTTCTCTATTATTGGTTGTCAAAACCAATGCGTACGCCGTTTTACCCCAACCCAAACGGCTTTGAGCCGTCACGGAAAACATGTAATATTTTTCCGGTTCTAAATTTGTAGCCCTATCAAAAAAATGTTATTATTAACAAAAGTTTCACTGCTATCTTTCAAAATTAAAGATAATTTTTAATCAATCTTACGTAAATGTCCTTGTCGTTGCAGAAAATTCTTTAGTAAACTGATGATTTGTACTTCCATTCAAGTGAACCATAACTTTAAATGCAAGAATTTCACCATTTGGATCTTCAGGAGTATCCCAAATGATTCGTGCCGTGCTAAAACTCACGTCAGGCAGTGATACGTTCGACGGTGGTCCAGGAACTAAGAAAAAAATTTGATCAGTCATTTCATAAAATTACAAATTCATTATAAAAATAAAAATAAATTTCTTACCATCTTCAAACGTCTGAACTCGAATAGGTGGCAAACTCAACGCTCCATCACCTAATCTGGTGTACGCTAATACTTGCACGTGGTATTGAACGTATTTTTTCAATTCCGTTAAAGTTGATGTAAAGGTTGAATTGTTGGGAATGTTTTTATATTGGAATGGAGATCGATTGTTAGCGCGATAATAAACTTTGTAACCTTCGATTTGTCCATTTTGATGCTCAATCGGCACCTCTCCCCATTTTACAACAATAGTCGTCGAAGATGTTGCATTTGCTTCGACTTTTACCGGTCCAAGAGATGGTACTATTAAAAAAAAAATAAATAAATTTATCTCCTATTGCTATACAAAGTTTATTCAATAAAATATATTTGTATTTTTGAAATAATTACCAGATTCACGGGTTCTTTCCACAGCTTTAGGGCTAAACGTGGAAGAGCCAACGTCATTGTACGCATTCATGCGCACTTCGTAAACGGCAAACTCTTCCATGTTCTCAAGAACATAAGAATTAGCAGTATGGTCATCGATGCTAATAGTTTTTGACTTATTCGTGCGAACCTCCGTGTAAGTGATGTTATAGCCACGAGGATTACCATACCACTCGACTTGCTGTAGCGGCTATACAAAAACATTTTACATCGTTAAAAACAAGTCACATTTACAAAAAAAAAATATATAAGTTAAAATCGTATCAACTTACAATCCATCTGACTCGAAGTTCAGTAGCGCTCATAGCTCTAACTGTAACGTTCCTCGGTGGATGCGACGGCGGCGCCTGTATGGTCTGGAATTCCTTGGTTGGCTCAGAAGGAGCGGAAGCTCCCACGACATTGTTCGCTATAAGTCTTAACTTGTACTGCATAAACGGTATGAGTCCCTCGACCGTTATTTTCCTCGCTTCAGGATCGTATATCTCGGATATCGTGTGCCAGGTGGTATTTCGTGTCGTTTGTGCTTGGACGGTCCATTTGGAAATCGAGGCATTGCCGTTGAAACCCGGTGTAAATTGAAGGACGATCGAGAACGCGTCGATATTTGACAGGGCAAGTTTGGTTGGTGGTTCAGGTAGTACCGGCTCGACGCCCGATTGTATCGTCGCTATACTTGGCTCACCCGGACCTTTCGATGTCCAGGCTAAGACTTCGAAGGTGTAGTGAGTCGTTGCTTGTAGTTGTTCTATCTTGGTTAATAGTATGTCGGAAGTAAAGTTTAAAACTTTCATAGTGTCGGGCTTGTCTTTTATCATGTATTTGAGTTGATAGAACGTGAGGATGCCGTTCACTTCACGAGGTGATTTCCATTTGACCGTAAGAGCTCGATCGCTAATATTGAGGAATTGCAAATTCTCTACCTTTCCAGGAACTAAAATAACAAACAACAATTAAATTAATAAATCTTCTTTAAAAAAAAACAAACTATCCAGCAAAAATAAATAAAAATTAATCAAATCTTACCATCCTCGCTAGTGCGTACGGTTACAGGTACACTACGTTCACCTTCACCAGGATTGGTAAAACAAAGTACGGTGATGTTGTAAAGAGTATATTTTTTCAAATTTGGCATTATGGCACTTTGTTCGGCTTGAGGATCGAATAGATTTGGCGCTACGGTGATCGATTTGTATTCGTTGTCTTCGTTATAGCCGCCGTTATGCCAAGCTTGAAGTTTGTAGCCCTGATTGATGCCGTTTATTTTCTGAGGATTCGGTGGCTTCCACCACACCTTAACCGCTGTTGAGTTCATCGCCTTGACACGTACGTCAGTTGGCGGGGCTTCCGGCACTGTTTCGCATGAGTTATAATGTTATTAGGCTTTATTAGTAATAGAATATGCAATATATGGTACGAGTTATTGTACTTTAATTTTATGGACTAAGAAAAATGGATTGTTATAAAATTAATCATAACGATACAATAACTTCACTAACAGAATAATTTTAATTTCAATAAATAAAAATTATGATTTAATCTAATTAAAGTATAATGGTAAAAATAAGTTTCTTACCTCCTTCCTTGGTCTTAATTTTCAATTCGTTCGTGTAAACGCCAACACCCTTGTCGTTATATGCAGCGATCTGTACAATATAATCTTTCCAGGTTATAAGGTCGGTTATGAGGTAATTCTTTTGCGCCTCATTTGTGATGTTCTGTAACATCCAGGGCGTTTCGTTATAACCGTGAAGCTTATAACGTAATACATAGCCAAGTATATGGCCGTTACGATGTTCTTCCGCAGGTGGTTGCCATTGGGTTATTATCTCGGATGATGAACGAGCTGAACCGACAAAGCCTAGTGGTGGACCTGACGGTGCTGAAAATTAAAGATTAATTATCAATTAAATTTCGTTATTTCAAAAATTAATTTAAAAAACTAAAATTTCTATAATTATTTTTTAATTATATGTATAAGTAATATAACTCGCTTGATAATGAAAAGAAATATAAAAAATTGCAATCATTTAAAATGTACATAATACAACAAAAATATAATATACAATATAATAAAAATAAAAAATCTATATACTTACGTTCTTGCGGAAGTACAACGACGTTACTGGGCTCAGAACTCGGACCCTCACCTACGCTATTTTCCGCGCTGACGCGGAACTGATAAGCCGCGGCTGCTTTTAAATTATTAAAAAGTACCCAACGACTGTTAGCAGATAAGTTTGAGTACTCCGTTATCCAGTTAAGTGAAAAATCTGGTAGTGGACCTATAAATTATCATTAGCATTGCATTAAATTCTTAATTAAATATATTAAAATCAAAAATCACATAATCAAACTTACCAAGCTCAGGTACTTCTCGTCTTTGCACAATATAAGATTTAATTGGACTATTTCCATCAAATCCAGGTACCCAGGTGACATTGATTGTTCGAGCTGATAAATGTTCTAATCTTCGTGCAACAACGTTTATAGGTGCAAAAGGTAGTTCGATTACACTTAAACGAGCGGTACGAGTTTCATTTCCGCCCGGTGATACTACAGAGCATGCGTAATCACCCACGTCGCTTGCACGTACTGCTCCGATCTCTAATGTACCGTCGGCCAGCATCTTAACACGTGGACTTGCGCGTGTGTTTATTACTCTGCAACAGGTGTTTAGATCTCGGTTATTTCTTTTTTATATAAAAAATTTGTTTTTTTTTTATTGTTTAGTTTATTTTGATGTTTTTATGTTAGTGCTGTAATAGCAGATGCGCCTTGCAACTTTTTTTTTTATAAAAAGTGTTGATCGATTGTAATTGTTCGTTCCGCTAGGATTGAAGTAAAACGGATATGCACACTGGTGACTTTACTTTCGTTTTTATATGCTCAGCTAGTTTGTAATTTTTTTTTTTTGCTTTATTTGTGGATTTAATAATAGTAAAAGACTGGAAAATGTTATCTTTCACTAAAAAAAAAAACTTGCTACCCAGAAAATTTTTTTTTACATTTTACATGTAGACTTCTTTCTTCAATACAACTTTTCTAATACCCAGCAAAAAAAAAAAAAATTTGCAAAGACAAGTAGCTACAAGTACACACATATTGGTAGCACTTGCTCGGAAGCAAGTTGAGCCATTAAAACTCATGTTAAAATATATATATCAATCCCAAGAAATGAAACTTATGAATATATATCATATATCATTATTTTTCTCAACTTACTGAGCATTATGAAACCAAGCAACGTCGTACTTGACGCTAGGATCATTCGACACCTCACATTTCAATTCAGCTGTATGTCCAAGTAATACAGCTTGGTCAACCGGTGGTAAAATAATTTGTGTCCTCACTAACAACAGAAAAATAAAAGTCATTAAAAAAAAAAAATCTCCCCTTTTTTTTTTATCAAAATCTAAAATACATAATTAATTCATTATGTAAACTTACCCAGTACTGATAAATAAGCCGAGCCATTAACCGAACCAGCTTCATTCGCTCTTACACAGGTGTATTTACCAGCGTCGGTTGGCTTTACGTCTGCTATCAGTAAATCCCCGCTATCCAAGACTCTTACTCTACCTGCTAACTCTACAGCTTGCGTATCTGTAAATAAGAAGAAAAAAATAATGCTTGTGTATAAGCTTAGACTTGTGATATTTTTATGCAGTTTATAAATATCCGATAACAGCTTTAATTGTATATGGATGTTGAATTGGAAGCAGTTTTCAAACTGAATGGAATTCCAAATTCCTTGGTGATATTTAAAAAGAAAAGTGTGTGTATATGTGGACTGGTATAATATAAGCAAATGCGATATGCTAATGTCAATGCAAGTCGCGTGTGTGCACACGCCTAAAACTTATAAATATACATAAAGGAGATATTTTTAAATGTAAGTTCTGCTTAGTCTTTAGGTTTTGAAAAAAAGAAAAAAAAAATAAGAAAAGGATCTTTGAGATTATGGTAAAGTGATACTTATTTATGAGGAGTTGTTGGTATTGTTATAGAGTTAAAAAGCTTGGTTTTGTTAAGGAATTATGTATTTAGGATAGTGACAAGTGCATTTTTTACTTTACAATATTGAATTTTAGCTTATGGTAAGATTAAATTTATGCTAAATATTTAAATAAATTTAAATAGATATAATAAGTATTTGACAGTATAACGTAGTGAAAAAAAAGGTATTAATACTTAATAATTATAAATAAATTGTAAATTATTTACGACTTAAAAGAAAAAAATATTAGAACGTTTAAAGTAAAAATTTTTTCAAGTACACCATTTATAAGATCAAGATTTAAATCACATTAAAAGAGACAATTACAGTAGTACTTACCATTGTAAAGCCAAGTGACATTTGGTATTGGCGCAGCAATAGCACGACAGTTGAGGGTCGCATCCTTTCCATCCAATACAGTAAGATTCTGTGGCGGTATCTCCATTATTGGTATCGAAGCTGTAATCATGATATAAACAATCTTTATAACAAATTTTTTATTTATTGATTTGTTACTTATATTTTATATCATGCATAAATACTAATAAAAATAAAATAATTTTTCCAAAACTAAATATAACAGTAATATTTGTGATAATAACAATAAAAAAAAAAAAGTTGTCCAATGCATTACACACACAGAGAGATACTAAACATGTATATATATAATATAATATAATATGCAAAATTGCACGCAATAATATATATATATATTATATAGGTATATAAATGTACAATAAAATAGTAAGGGACGTTGTAAAACGTCGGCGTGATTTATACTGCAAGCCGCAGTTGTGACAAGCCTTAAAACGTGGCATTATTTGCTGTGCACTAATAAAAAATAAAAAAATAAAAATTTTTAAAATAGTAGATAAGGTATAACACAACACATGAATGGGCTACGGTGATGACATACAAATGAATCGTAGGTGTGTATAAATATTATATGAGACGTAGATAAAAAACCACACATACATACACAGATTCGTATATGCGCACACACCCAAAATATACATGTTGACAGAGTCAGATTTGTTTTTTTCTCGTACACAGGTATATAAGTGGTAAAAATATATCCCAAGAAACAAATTTTATGTATGTACGGCTGTAGAGCTAATATTGCTCGAATTATTTATTTATTTTTAATATATAGAGATCTACGGTGATGCGCTTTTTAACCAAAATTAAAGTGTATACTAATAATTATAATAAGAAATTGTAGAACTTATAAATATAATACGATGTGTTGCATGACTATAAAAAACACACGTGCTCAATTATTGGGTATACAAAAGAATACATATACATACGCTACGATAATACTAAAGATATACGTGTGATTGAAGAATAAGACGTCATTCATATATATGTCATTATTTTGTGCGTATGAATGAATGAATAAGTAAAACAACGAACAATGATAAAGCTATGATAATAATAAATGCAGAAATATTTTTTTTTTTTTTATGAGATAATAAAAATCTAAGCCAAGTGCCTAAAAATGCATTTTCAATATCAATTACAATTATTACAAACAATTGGATTATAAATTGGTATGATAGTTATGCTGGAATTTATAGAAAAATATTAATAATAGTAATTAGACTAAATAAACGTTTTTTTTTTTTTCATTAATAGTAATTTATATTCAAAATTTAAAAAATCAAGTTAATTACAATTTAAAAAAAAACTGCAGTACAAATCATACCAATTTTATGTCCACAAAAAAAAAACGTGAGATAATGAAAACTGATGTCGCTTTTTTTCATCTACTGCTGTAGCTCTAATTTGTGATCAAAATACATTAAAACAAAAAAGTAAAAGAAAAAATTGCAATTTTAAAATAAAAACACAATACTGTCTAATCTAAGAAACCAAAAATTAAAAAGTAGACAAAATAAAAAGAAAAAAAAAATTTAGTAAGATAGATAGATGGTGAACGACAACAAAGAGGGAAATGAATATAGAAGAGGTGATGAGGGGATTCTTACGGTCTGGATACTGAAAGAATTGAAAGCGACGATTATCCTGGCGTACTCCGACGATACCATAACCTGCGGCTCGACGAGCCGTTCTCTTTCTCATTGCTGTTTCTGCTCTCGCACAAAGACAAAAAATTTATGTGGTCAGTCAGTTTTTATAAATCGAAAAATCGACAATAAAAAAAATAAATTAACACAGCAGCGCTCGGCTAAATAATTATTATGTCGATCGTCAAGCGCATCTCTCGTACCGCAATCGCGAAGTTTGGAAGAAAAATAGTTGGGTGTAAAAAGGACACTTAAAATATATTAGCATTTGGCTAAATAAAGAGTAGTTGTTTATCTGACGTAATACAAAATAATAAGTTTATCTACTCACTCTTAGCTTTGAGCCAGGTGTAGCTGGATGCTTCGCCGGCTTCGTTCATAGCGAGACACTGGAACATTCCTGAATCTTCCATCGTAAGTTTTTTAATAATTAACGAGCCGTCTTCCAACATTGCGTACCTACATTATTCAATCAAACAAAATTGAACAAATATTTATTATTATAAAAGAAACAGACAATATAAAATTAGATTACAATTTTAATGAAAAGAAATTTTTAAAATTTGACATAAAATTTTATGTTGCATACCTTATACCAATCAGATTGTCAACTGGTTCGGCATTACGGAACCATTGTATAACTGGTGGAGGTACGCCTGCGGCTTCACAAGGCAGTGTCACCGTTGATCCGTATTCGCTCAACGTAACTCGTTTTAGTTCAGTAAGAAAAGATGGTTTTTCTACAAAGAAAAATAAAAAAAAAAGGAATTATACACAAGTTCCATTGAAACATACTTAATATGAAAATTAGAATAAATTTATGTATACCTAATATTGTAACATTGGCACTTGCACTAATGGTCGAATATTCTTCGCTACGTAGACTAACGTTACAAGCGTAAACACCTGCATATGTTGAATTTGGTGATATAAGAATTAATGTTCTATTCCATGAGTCTTTAAAGTCGTACGGTATTCTTGCATCTTCAATTGGTATACCATCTTTTGTCCATATCGTTCTTAGTTCATGTAGAGTCCTAGTAAATGAAAAATTTAATTTTTTTTTTATTATTGATTCTAGAGCAATTAGTTTAATTGAAAATCAAAGTTATTTCTATAGATTTTTACCTGGCATTAGCAATACAATGCAAATAAGCCATTCCTTGATCTTTAATAATTTTTGTATCTTCAGGTTTAACGACGATCGTTGGTTCTATATCGATATTTGTGTCACCAATTACTTTTAATTCGAAAAATGGACTATTTTCCTCTTTACCAAGTTGAGCGTTAATGGCTCGAGCTCTGAAACAAAAACAAAAAAAAAAATATTTTAAATATTTAAACTCGGTTAATGATTTAACTTACGATTGTTGTAACTAGATGAAACGTGACTTATAAAAAAAAATATTACTAGCGTTTTATCGTTTGAACTATTTACATTTTTACTTTTAAGAATTTATGTTTTGTTTAAAAATTTAAGAAAAATAACACATTATATTTTATTTTAAAATTGAAGAAAAAAACTAAAATGTTATTTAAAAATTCATTAAAAAAAAAAAAAAAAGAAATAGAATCTATAGTTAAACATTATAAATACCTGTAGGAGCCCTCATCAGCTTCAGTGGCACTTAATATAAGAAGTTTCTGATGGACCGTGGCATACTTGATGGTATAGGGTATCGTGCCATCAGACGTTGACCAAATGACTTCCGGTGAAGGATGGCTTTCAATAGGTGGCATTTCAAGAACCGCTGCGCTACCAGACGATACCTCGACGCTACGCTCGCTTAAATCTTCAAATACTCCCATGTCTGTGTAAAAATACGTTAAATAAATGTTTAACATTATTTTTTTAGTTGTTTATAATGAAAAAAAAAAAAAAAATAATAATTATAAAAATAGTAAATGTGTACGGTATAAGTTATACTTACATGCAACGGAGAACGTTATCCTTTCACTAAAAATCGAGCCAACTTCGTTTGTGGCAACGCAATAATAAACGCCTGTATCTTCTCGTCGTGTGTTATGTATCCGATAAAAATATTCGGATGTGAGATCATTCGTAAGTGGCTGTCCATCTTTGAACCATCTATATTTGGGCTGAGGATTACCTGTGTACATAAACATGAAAAAAAAATTTTTTTTTTTCTTTTTCTTTTCAAATGTTTTTGATGTCGGTTGGATCATATTACGCTTTTTTTTATGTTTGTAGACTTATTAATTTTAAAGTTAGAAAATTAAATTAAACAATTATTACAAATTATTTTAATTTTCATTTTAGTTTAAATAAAAATTTAAAAAATATTTATAAAATTCATCACGCGCATTAACCGAGTAGGTGTACATAACACACTTTAAAATCATACACTATTCATTGAAAAATTTTCTAAAAATAAAAAACGTACGTTAGAAATATCTGCTATTAGTAATATATATATTTATCCTCCACCATTGAAATAGATTCTTTTGAGAAAGTAGATATATTTATACCAAGATAAACAAGACCCTTAAATCGATCCCACATATATAAGTCAAACATCAAACAAAATATCGACCCTCCCGCTTATCGCACTGAAAAGCCAATATAAATAAATACTCTCCTTCAAAAATACGTGACTTTACGTTGTTATATCAATTACTTGCGACTTTTCTTTTTATTTTATTTTCTATTGACATAAAGTCTCTTTCATTTTAATATCGACTTCAAACAACTTGCGTGAAAATTACGTCATTAATTCATAAAATTCAAGCAATTTTTATTACAAGCTATCTTCTTTCCCTTTATAAAAAAAAAATGTGACGACTCATAAATAAGTCGATTTAATATTATTTCATCGCATAGTTATTGTAATATCTTACGTTTGCACGTCAACGAACGATTATTCCCTTCGGCTAGTGTCAATGCATCATTATTAACTATCAAAGATCTTTTTTTTCTTTTGAAACGGGGGGAGTTAAGATAAAAAGAAAAAGATGTGGTAGCGCGATTGTATACCCTATATACCCTTCTAAAATACCATAGATGTCTCAAAAAAGACATTTCTGGTGTATGAGAGAAATCATTTTTTTTTTTCCCGAGGACTCGTTATAGTCGCGTTTGTCAAGTCTAAATATGTGTCTTGTATTGATGAGAAAAAGATGGGAAAAGAAAGATAGAGATAGGTTGAAGAAAAAAAAAATGAAAGGGCATGAATGATACCCTTGGGAATGTGTAAACTTGAGTTTGGGAAAGAGAGAACTTTAATTTATGTGTATTGATGTGATCATCTGCTGCAAAGGTCCTTATTTTAAACGCTTGTATCCGTCTTTAATAGATTGATTAGACATCAACTGTAGCTTGATGGAGTAATTTGTCTTTATATTTTCAATTAAAGAGTTAGTTATAGCGTACGTGTTTATTTCGATTCTAATGAAAAAAATAGCTATATAGTTTATCTGCTATTTTTTATTCTGGAAATTTACACTAAAGATAGAAAATATTGATTATGACAAAGATCTATGATTTATTTTTTTTATTCGATAACGTATATTACTGTTGACAGATAATAAATTTAGTGTTTGATAATACACAGGGTTTAGATAAAAAAAAAATAAACATCTAGTTCAAAGTACTTGATGTGTGAACATATTTTTTTTCTCATATTTCAAGTAAACAAATAGAACTTCAAGAGGTAAAAATTTTTGTAATTTAAAACTGTTAATAATAAATATACTATAAATATATACTTATTCATTTTGATTTTGCATATTTGGTATTTTAGAACAAAAAAAATAATTCAATGAGGTTTACAAGAAGTTTTGTTAATAGTTAAGGACAGCAAAAATATGTTTAGCATAATGTAAAAATAGCTTTAAAAAAAAGGCTTTCAATATACGATCCGATTATTGTTTTTTGTTATAAAGCCTTTTTGATACTATATTAAGTTAATATTTCGACTAGAGATCTTGCAATGGCACAACTGACGGATAATGAGAATCGAACCTACGACTTGTAGACTGCGAAACTGTTGTTCTGTCGATCAAGCTATTTCAGATCTTAATAGTATTATTCACATTGTAAAATATAATTCAATAAGTGTAACAATTACATATTGTAATTATATAACAATTAATAAGCTAATAAATGTATTTCTAAATAACAAAAAAAAAATTAAATTTAATCAATATTATTTAAGTAAACTGCATTACATTTAGACATTTTTGTGAAAATTAAAAAAAAAAATTGAATTTTTAATCTTTTTTTTATAAAGCATTAAATAACTGTTTGGAAAACGACAAAAAAAGTATTAACCGTATTTTATTTAAGAATAAAATCTAACGATTTTAAACCTAAATTTGAGAAAAAGAGTAGAAAAAAAGTATCCTAAAACTTGATCTAATACTATTTCATTGTAACAAAGCCAGCAAAGAAGAAAAAAAAGAGATAGAGTGAGAAACTAACATAGCATATATGTAGGTATAGGGTCACAGTGTTGCATTACTGCACTGCAATAGCCTTACACCAGCCAGCCAGCCAGCCATGTCAGCAAGCCAAGCTGCTGCTATACTGCTGTTATACTGAACTTTTAGGGCTTCCCCGCGTCTTTTCCGTTTCGTTCGCTCTTGCCATCCTATACCGTGCAGCGCGCAACCGTTTTTCTCTTTGGCTCGCGTTAACAAACAGTCACCCTTATGTATTACCTACCAAGCGATCGATCGGCTATTAGCTTCTTTTCACTGTGTTTGAATGAGTTTATATTATATGTAAGCATTCTGTACTTTGCCCTCTGTATTCGACACAATTTTTTTTAATTTTAGCGCGTTTTTTTAAATATTTGTTGTTAAATAATTTATTTTTATTTTAAGTAATATTTTTTTTATAATTTAAAAATTGTGTAATGTTATATTTTTTTTTATTTGAAATTTATGTGTTAATAAAAATTGCCGTCATTCTAAATAATGAGTCTTTGATTGTATATTATATTAGATTTAATTTAATTTAGAATAACAAATAAAAATATTCAATCGTTAAATAATATATAATTATTTATAAATACAAATCTATATATATATTTATTTCATTGCAATTTATTAGTCTGAATACTCAATTTTAAAGTGTCGATAGCCTTAAATTTGATTTGCCTGAGCTTTATTTACTGTTCAACGATTAATGTACGATATGTTACGATAAAACATAACAGCACGATGCAAATACACCCTTTACCCCCTTTAAAATATACCGTAATAAACTGCCGTTTTATCAAGTTTCGAGAATCAAATTTTATATTAGTATAACCTTTTTTTTCGATCATCGATATTCAACCCCCCCGATTATTTATATCATCATCATTATATTACGCTTTACTCTTTCAAAAAATATAGTGCGACATTGATTTATATCATCGATAAAAATTTCACGGAAAGGAAGAAAGAGGTATAATTTTGAATGGAAAATTTCCGATAAGCAAATCCTTTTTTTTGTTTTTTTTTTTTTTTTTATTATTTTCATGAAAACTCACCTCCTGCCTGGCACTGAAAAATTTTCGTTCGATTTTCGCTGAGAATGTTCCCATTGCTGGATGGTTGCATACTGAATCTTGGCTCCTGTAGGGACTCTGTAAGCAAAAAAAAAAGATACGTTAGTGCTTTGGACCATAAAAAGGAGATGATGTATGAGAAAAAGTGCAGAAGCAACTTGTTTTTTATTTTTTGTAAAATTAATCGAATACTGTGGTCAGAAATGGTTGTGTTACATTATGTGCACAAGTAACTTTTTTGGCTTGATTTATTTTTTGGGTTGAGATTAAATTAAAAAAGTTGTAATTTTAAAAAGAATTTGTGTAATGAACAAGTATTTACAGATTAAAGAATTTATATGTAAAATATATTATTTTCTATGTACATGTATAAAACAATCATATTGATAAAAAGTAATAAAAAGAAAATGCACTTTAATTATATTAATTAAAGGATTTAGTCGATATGATTCACAGTAGGATGCATGTAGTTTGAATCATCTCTTTATATGTTTTGTCGAATTGGGTCATGGTCATTACTCTGTATACCAGGATACCAGTGTTTATTATCATTACTATAAGTATACCTATAAACGAACTTATACAAGACAACCTAAAATCTTATTATTCTATTAAAGAAATAAACCATCCCCACCCAATAAGCTTAATACATCCCAACTCACTTTAATCCAAAACTCAAACAATAATATAGACCCACATTTACTCATTATCCAAACAAACCTAAAAACAAAAAAATCACCCCAAAACTCCTGACTTAAAACTATGTGAAAGAATTTTTCGCATGACACACAAAAAAATACAATATTACACAGAACAGCAGCGTGTAGTATACCTACCTCTGCCAAAAACCTTCCACCAACAAATTCCATTCCGTTCTCCTTTGACGCACACGCATATATTTAATGCCCTCCTCGAAACCGTCCTTCTCTTTCTCCCATAAGCATCTCCTGAACTTTACTTATACTCCCCCGCTTGGCAAAAAAAAAGAAAAAAAAAAGAAGGTCCGCGCAACGAAGAGTGTATAGGACAGGGGAGAAAGAGGATAAGAAGAAAAAGAGGAGGAGAAGAAGGAGGAGAAAGAAACGCGTGCGAACTTTGTCGTGTGTAGGTATATAGCTCACTGGACTCTGAATTCCTTCTTGCCTATGTATAGTATATATATACACGCATATTATGATGCCGGTCAAAAATTTTTTTTTCTTTTTTCATTTTGTGCTTCGTCTTAAATACTTTGCTACTACTGTTGTAGATGTATAGGAGTTTCGATTGGATGACGAACTAGTAGTGGTTTATTACTTTTTTGAGTTTCGTTAGAAAAAAGTCATTAAGAGGAAATTGGAATAACGAGTTATAATCTATATAAGTTTCGTGTAAGCGTATTTTTATTCGTAGATATTATTATGTAAAGTTAAATTCTTTGTGATCAAAGCAGCGACTATTTTTTTTTTTTTTTTTTAATGACTCAGTTTAGTGTAAGATGGAGAACGAGAAAGAGGTAAGAGCAGTTATATAGATTTTCTCCAGGGAATTCTGATGGAGGGATAGTTTATGGAGATGAGTTGGATGTTTAATAAATGGCTGATGGTATATGGTGTGTATAGGAAACGATCGACTGAATGTGTATAGTTGTTTTGTCGATCAACTATAAGCGGCATACCCACTTTGATTAGTGTATAGGGAGTTTTATTAAAAATAGGGATTGATCGAAGGATTTATGTTATATTGGGTACAAGATAATGTGCGCGGTTGTTATATACCTATTAAAATGTATCTATAGCGATTATACCTATATATTGAACGTATACAATAAGTATATTAATTTCTTATGTTTCAATTATATTGTATTAGAAAATTTAAAAACGATTTAATCAATCCATCTAGTCCAATTACAATTAAATATTTTAAATAAAATTAATGTTTACAATATCTAAGAACCGAAATATAAATGCGCATTATTATTTATAGGTATTATTACATCCAGTAAAATCATAAAGGGGTATATCGAGGATAGTCTTAACGCATCACATATGTCTCAATAATACATATCCTCAATCTCTCAACTTTTTCTATATGTATACCATCAGCTACATACACACACACACACACACACACACATCCTATACATAATCAGGCCAAACGATCTATTCCATAACGGGGCACCACAAACACTCGACTCTTATTATAAGCATCTATATACTGTCTTTGTATACACGTACAAACATACATACATAACACACACCTTCTCGTTTTGCGCCCGTTTTTCCCGCACTCTGAATTTTCGCACGCATTCCAGTTTCCGCTCTTAAACCTCCCCTTTATCTACCCCCCCCCCCCCTTCCCATCCTTTTATCCTTTTCTACTACTTTGCGCGCTTATATTCACGCGCTTTTTGTGTTTGATGGTATATTGTGATTGCGTGGATTTGTATGTACGCGTGTGTGCGTGCGTGTGTGTGTGTGCGTTTGTATGTGCGATTTTATATAATGAGAGAGTAACTATTGTCAGTACAGTTGATGCTCTTTGTAATATATAAGAGAGAGAGAGAGAGAGAAAAAAAAGAATGTGGGTATTTGGATCTGGGTGCAAAAACAGGTGAGGTCGATTAAAAAGAGTTTATATTGATTGTTGAAGGTTTTTATAAATTAATTGAGAGAGTATTAATGTGAAATTGATCATTTATATTATTGATTATGATGATGATGATGATGATGATGATGATGATGATGAAATGTAATACTTTTTGAAGTAACCGTTTGTTTGGGGGTTATTGGGTTATTGCGCTATTATATGTATCTGTATCTGTTGCAAGTGAATTGTAATAATGATTATTGCATTTATTATAATGTTGCGTATTATATGTAATTGAATATTCGGTGTATATTATATTTGAATGTTTTCTAGTTGGAAACTTTATAATCTGGATGAAAGGAATGTCGTTTCTGGATTTTATCATAAGGTTTTTCCATGTTTGGATATTGCTTGTTAAATAAAACAAAAAAAGATACCTATATGTTACACGTTCTTAAAGTTATTTTTTTTGTTATAGGTATATCAAATATTTTTAGATAAAAGTTGGTGGTGTATGATATTAAAATTGATTTTGTAATACTATATGATTTTATTTATTTCATATAATTGTATAAATCTATTTGTAAATAAAATTTAAGAAATACAAATTTTATGAAAATTATAATTTAAAATATCCACTACTGGTTATCGATCTACAACTTTATTAACTCATTGTACGTGCATAAGTTAAAATCAAATTTAAAAATTTATTTTAATTTTTTTCTATTTCTATGTATTTTATATTAGCAGACTTTTCGTGAAATATTGTTTGCTCAATAATTTTTTATACTCTAACACGAACAGCTAAAAACTAAACTCTATCCACACGATTTCAAAGAGCAAAGAATGCATGTGCTATTACGAGTAAAATATATATAAAACAAAAAAAAAAAAAGTATATAAGCACAGGATATATAGGTACCTATAGGTACACACACACACACACACACACACACATATATATATATATATATATATATATATATATATATATACAGAGTGGAAATAGCATCTTGTACGAGAATATGAAGGAGGAAAGAGAAAGAGTTTACCAAAGAAAACGAGTATAAAAGAAAGACCAGACACACACCGATGCAATTTAAACCGGTCTGACAAGCTGAGAGAGAACTCAGCATTTATAATTGAAGAACTTATACATGTATATACTCTCGCAAAATAAAAGCTTTCTTTCTTTATTCTTTATTTTCTTTTGTATTGGATATAAAATAAAAGTCTATCATTCGCGTAACGTTTGATTTATTTTCTTTTTCGTGCGGCAAAATGAAGTAATATCCGTTTTATGATTTTTAAGATGGGATATTCGCGTATAAGGTTTATTCAACTACTGTGTTGTATCTTGATTTTTTGATGGATAATAAAATATTCGTTATCAACAAATTTCTTAAATTTAAAATTTTTTTTTTTTTCTAAAAACTGTCGATAAAAATTCGTTAAATTAAAAATGCGAATTTGGTTTTATTCATTATTTTTTCTCTTTTTCTTTTTCACGGTAATTAAAAAAACAACAGCAAGTAGGGCTATAATTACAAAGAACCCAAAATATACAAATATACATAACAAAACTTTTCAGTGCATATCCATACATAAAGACGTAATTTATCATCTTACATGTCTCGGTATGCTATAGGTGTGATATAGCTGCCTACTATCTATAGCCAGGGTGTCTGTGAAAATGAGTGGAGTAAAAATAATCACACTTGACGTATATTTGAAAAGCTCAGAGTAGAAAGACACAAAGAGGCTATATAATATCTTCAGTGTTATATGTGTGGCTAACACATGTTTTCAATGAACCTGAACTAAGAGTTAGCGTGTATGGTATATGCATACAAAAAATCGTTTACATAACGAGATATATTTAAAATTTTTTTTTTTGGGTCAATGATTTGTGGGTGATAGGTAATTTTGTGGTTTTATTGTTTGAGATGAAGTTATTGTTTTGTTAATTTTGAAATTTTTATTGAATAATTGGTCAGATTTAGTTTAAAGCGTAATATTATTTTATTTATTTGCCTACTTTTTTTTATAAATTGTATTTCAGTTTATGAGATATTTTGTTTAATCTCTGGTATGTAACAATAGAATCTAATCAGACTGCTTTGACTCATTAACTAAGAATAATATAAAAAAAAAAAAACACAGTATAGTCAAAGGCATGTACGATATCCAATAGTTTAACGTCCGATAACTAAGAAAGATACCTATCTCAAGTCACTCACGTAAAAAAAAAAAATGACTTTTTCCCTCATCTTTCTTTTACCTAATAAAGCATCAGTCTTTCTCTCTTAAGAATTTCAACGTTTCCTCCCACGAACTATACTAAAACTTTTTATTAGACACACGTGTATATATACACATACCTAAGACTTTAAAAAATAAAAAAAAAAGTTTCTCCACCGTCGTTGCAGCTCACTGTCTCTCCCTTCTCTATCCTTATCTCTGAGATCTTAAGTATAGACAACACTATATACGTTAGTATTTCCCGACCCAAGAGAACAACTCTTTCTGTCTTGCAATAATACTTCTATCTATCTTCAATGCGTGCGATAGTTCTTTTTCCATAATTTACTTTCAAGAAATCGAACATGATGCATACAATACATCAAAGTTTAATATTAAAGGATATCTAGAGCATTGTTTTTAAGGATTAAGAAAATAAAAATCTGTCAATTTAATACTCCACTTTTTTTTATTGTATCTCAAACTCTTGACATTATTTCATTTCTATAGATTTCTGAATAAAATAATCCTATACCAATTTTTTTTTATATAAAACAATGTCAATATTGAAAAAAAAAACACAGCTTAAGGTAATCATTACATCCGGATCATTGAAAAAGACATTCCAATATAGTTTTGCAATTACATCTATACACCTATATATACACGGTATGTAATGAATTTCCGGCTTTAAATTTCCACGACGATATAAAGAAGAGCAATAAGAAGAAAAAGAAAGAATAAAACACAAGAGACGCGATGCTGTTGCTGCTGCTGTTGGCTGGATGGAAAGAGCTCGGGAAATGGAACTATAAGGTTACCCCAGCATATTATGCTGTATGCTCTTTTCTTAAGTACATATAGATATATACTAGGGGTGTGCGAGTACTCGGATTTTCGAGTACTCGACTCGTCGAGTTTTTTGACCGAGTTCGAGCCGAGTACTCGAAAAATCGAGCTACTCGAAAAA
>JAPYZE010001838.1:0-19379 GCA_030522805.1 Leptomastidea abnormis | reverse complement strand
CAACACTCTCCTTCTACCAGTTTCTGGTTGTCCCCCTAAATGCGCCCCCTATTATTTTTTTTTTTTTTGCTCCCCCCCCCCCTACAAATATTATCAATGATTAATTTTTTATCTTTTTTGTTAAACGTATTTAATTTTAAATATGAAAGAATAGCGTTCATTACCAATTGCAATATTTTTATCACCACGTATGTATATATTATTAGTAATAAACGTGTGGTTCACATTTGCGGCAAGGAAATCGCAATTTCAACTGCGGGCGGGTGTATAAAGCGTGTCAATACTGCGGTCCTTTATAATTTACGAGTGTATAGGAACGTGTACGTGTGTGTGTGTATGTGATGACTGCATGCTGTGCGTCCCTGTTGTTCAGCAATAATACAACTTGTCGGTTATATTACAGGAGTACATTTCTAACTGCTCGAAGGGGTGAGGGAGGGATGGATGGGTGCGGTGGTGAAGGAGTGTATATTCTACCTTTCCGTCTACTCTGGCATTTGTATTACACATTTATACCTACCTACATGTATATACCTATGGGAGAAAGAGAGCTGTAAACGAAAAGTCGTTTTCACCTTTCCTGAGCTTATTACGCGCAAACTATAACTTTTTATGCTTTCTCTTATGTGTAAACCGACGACGAATTTTCAAACTATATCTACATTTCATACTTTTTTTTTCTTTTTTTTTTACATAATGTTTTACATCTCTTTTGTCTTTTAAATCATTTCTACGTGAAAAAATCCATCATGTATATTGAGAAAAAAAATAAATCTTAAAAATAATTTAAAAAAAAACTTATTTAATTAATAAAATAGAAGAATTTTACAATTAAATTTAAAACACATGTACTTACATCTTTCGAACACAAAAAATTTTAGCAAACGCGATTTCATTCGAATTCAGTAAAGCTGCTGCAGTAATGTGAGTGTGTGTCTATGCGTTATATACGCTTTTCGACAGTAGTTACAGCCGGTCAGAAAGAGAGAGACCAAAAAACACGTAGGCGACGTAATTATTTCCCTTTTGCCGCTCTCCAGCTCGTATTCTCTCTCTCACTCTCTTACTGTGTCTAGCCCTCTACCCGCCTCCTTGGCCTCCTCTTGCTTTCTCTCTCTCTCCTTGCCTGCCTCTAGTCGACATTACCGCGTAGTAGGTAATTAAAAAGCCTCGAGTAGGTAAATATCCGAGTGGCACACTACCAGCCCCTCCTCCCCCCCCCCTTCCTCAACCCCTTCGCGAGTAAGCGCGCATGATAGTGAGAGGAAAGAGAAGTTGAAAACGAAATAGTTGGCTTCTCTCTCTTTCTACCACCTTATAAAAACGAAATGGATGCTTAAAAATGGCTGGCCGACTACGCCATTTTTCGAGTTAATTTGAATTTCGTAATTACCCGAGGTAAACGGCCTCTGAAAAGAAGGAAAGGAGACTCATAGCAGGCAAGCCTCCCGCGTGTGATATCCAGAGATCCAGAGAGAGAAAGAGAGAATTAAAAGTCCAGGAAAAGAACTCCTACGTGGACTCTACTATATACCTTTGGAACAACTACTCTCTGACTCTCCTTGAGTTTTCGCGATGCTATAGGAAGGGTACAAAAAAATTTTGGCTTACTTGTTCGCGTTTATTTTTTTTTTTTTTTTTTTCGATCTTTCAAAGAAATTATTTCTGGTTACTATTTTTCACTGCGTGAGGCTATTTCATTGTACGTCGACTGAAAGAATCTTGAAAACGACATACTTTTCTCTTTTGTATTTTTAATGCTTTATGTTTTTTTTTTATTTTAGAGGTGTATGGTGGACAGTTTGAAAAATCAATGTTAACTTACCTTTAATTAACACAAAGTAATATGACATTTTGATTTTACCTAGGTAAATTTACAATTTTAATTATAATTTTTAAAGATAATTATATTTCGAATAAAAGCTTTATGAATAATAAAGAAAAAATATTGAATATTATAAAAAAAATTTTCAATTACTTATTCGGTAAAAGGAGCTTTTGTTAATTACAACAGTAAGTACCTACATTTGAAAAACGTAAAGACATCTGTAAGAAAAAGTGTAGACGTTTAAATTTAAATGATTTCAGTAAATTCCTAAAAGAAGAAGAAGAAGAAGAGAAAAAAAAACAAAAATGTGTAAGCAAAGTGTTGGGATAGTATTAAGTAGAATTGTCGTAGTAGAATAAAGTGATGATGATAAGAAGAAGAAGAAGACAACGAGTAGTAGGAGTAGGAGTAGGAGGTATAGTGAGTATAGAAGAGGAAGAACAGACGGTGTTGAGCTTGGAAAAGATTCCGGCGACACCTTATAAACTCACGGCCCATTTCGCAGACGGTTCATCTTTAATTTCTTGGCATTTTTTTTTCTTCTCCTTCTTCTTTACTCCCCAGCAGCACTCGACACTCCTTTAAATTCAAGTGCTCGAGCTCAGTCCCCCCTCCCCCCTCTCTCATCCTACTATACACTCGTTTCTTCGACGGCGAAGGCAGACGGCACCCTGCTCTTCTCTCAGTCTCTCTCGTTCGCCCTCGACGACGAGTCCGTGTGACCGACCCTCCCTCCAAGAGAAGAGAGAGAGAGAGAGAGAGAGAGAGAGAGAGAGAGCTAGAGCTGGCCTGTTCGCTCATTTCTCTGCTTGTCTTACGGCGATTAACCAGACTCTTAGCGTAGTCTTCGTTATCCTCCTCCTCCTCCTCCTCCCTCCTTCAAACACTCCTTGGATTTCTTTTCTACACGTTTGCTTTCTTCCTTCGCCTTTTGGAAGTAAGCTCAAGCCTCCAGTAAGGCTCTTCTTTTATCATTCACTCTTCTCTCTCTCTCCCTCCCTGCTCCCTCGTCTGGGCCGTTCTTCTGTCAGGTCGTCTTCAGCTCAGTCACATTCCTAATATCGTCTTTTTAAGATTTTTTAAGCGCCATTAAGGAAACTATATTGCTACTCTCGTAGGCGAAAAGCTCAAGGAGGGAGAAGGGAGAACGGGGGAAAAAAGCTCGTAGGTGGGAAGAAGCAAAGCTGCTTTTCTTAAGGGTTTGCTCGTGAAAACGAGCTAGGAGGTGTGGGAAAGGATAAGAAGAAGAGTGAAGAAGTGAAGGAAGAGGGAGAGGGGATATGATTGCGAAGCTTTGGACATACGCGCTTTTTCACGACTCCTTCTCGCTCAAATTGCTCAAATAAATTTCTTTTACTTTAATCGCTCCCCCCTCACCTTTCTTTTTTTCTCTTTCTCTCCATCTCTTTAACCCTTTTTTTTCTTATTTGCCCGCTGCTTGTCCGAATCGGCTCTTTTCTCTTTCCTCCTTTTTAATATAACAAACCTAAGTGTAATCTCGTAGCTTTCTTTTATTTGACACCTATTTTATCTTCTATACATGATTTTTAGAAAATTCTCTCTATACGCTTGGTAACATGGTATTATTTGAACATTTGGCCTTATAAATTATTTTCAGATAATTTATTCAAATAAATTAATTATTTTTTCCCCGAGTAAAATGAGTATTATGTTTAAAATTGTCATAGTTTTTTAATTCTTTAATCGAATGTTTGGTAGACTTGGATTTGAATAGCCAAGTTGTTTGGGCAAAATATAGAAACAGCAAATATAAGCAGGAAGTTTGTTATAAACTTATCAGCATAAGGGTGCCTCTGCCTCAGCGTCTCAGGACAGTAGATAAAAGAAAATTTCTCAGAAAAGTGGTTAGATCCGTTTATTTAGCGCGGCGGCGGCGGTGGCGGCTTATTTAAGCTGATAAAAATAAAAGAAATTGATCAAAAGTTTAGTTGGCGTATAACGCAATTTAGCCGCGGACTAATTGAGCTTGGGCGTGCTTTTGCAATTAGACTTTTTAATTTTTATTAGTGTGAGAAAGCAAGCACCGCGAGCGACCGCTAGTCTCTCTCTCTTTCTCTCTTTACTCCTAAGCGTATGCATAATGCCATGAATATTTTCGTCGTAACTCTGCCAACTTGTCTCTTAAGGAATTAACCCTTAAATTAGCAGCAGCAGCAGCTAGCTAGCTGAGACAACCAGCAAAGTCCTCTCTTCTTCTTCTTCTTCTTCTTCTTCTTGCGCATCTTTCCTACTAACTTTTAGCCCTAGCCTTTTTCTTTCCTGCTTACCCACTCGCTCGCTCGCTCACTCCCTTTTATAATCTCGCTCTGCTTTTTCTATCTTACTCCAGCATCCAGCAACAGCAGCACTCACTTTTAACCCCATAATAATAATAACAACGCGTCTACATCAATTTCTTACTCTTCTGCCCACAAATCACGCGCATTTTCTCTTTCTCTCTTTCAAAAATCTAATTTATGCAGGACCTAAAAAGCCCTACTTCATCTTCCCTGATCTTGACTATTTTACGATCCAACGGGAATGAATATCACGTAAAAGTCTATAATATAGCACCGGAGATTCAATCCATCCAGGATATACTGCTACTTTACCGTTCGCCATATCCCGGCGATAGAGATTTCAATGCCGAAGCAAATCGAAGTCGGTATACACACCTATATAGCACCTATCACGCCCTCTTTGCTGCCCTCTCCATTCACTTCCTTCCGTTTTACTCTACTCTCAATCTATTCATGAAAAATCAAAATTTTATCTTTTTCTTTTTAACTTTTGGTTTACACATTATCACAAGATATGAAATTTACCAATTTTATCATTTTTATTATTTATTATATTCAATGTCAAAACTTTTTTTACAATTTTTATGACGAACAAAATTTTACCTACATCAACCCAAATAAAAAATAAAATTTAAAACATTTTTCTTGTATTGAAAATTGCCAAGATTGAAATATGTCTTTGTTAGAGAGCAGATAAGAAAAGAAATAAAGTTTCGGGGAAAAGGTAAAATGTTATCCAGGTAGCTTAGACGTCAGCAGCAGCAGCGTCCTCGGCGGCCGATGAAACTTACGACTTGCTCGTACGTAGCTCGGAGAGAGAGAGAGTATAGGGTACATGTGCCTAGGCACTATGTGCTCTCACGCTCTCATGTTCACGCTTACTTTCTCTCTCTCTCTCTCTCTTGCGTTTATTTAAGCTGGCTTTCTAAGTGCGCATACTAAATATGATAATATTGCAACGACAAAAAACGTCGGCGGTATTTAGCCGCTCCTAATTACGAAATCGTGACTCGTTTGCGAACGCCGCTTCATTTTGTTGCAGCTCTTCACCTGGGCCTTTTCCGGCCCGGCCTCTCTTATTCTCTTATTCTCGTTAACTTTTCCTTATTTGCGTCACCCCCTCCCCTAAAAGGCTACCCCCTATCCTCCCTCCCCCCCTACTTCCTTTTTCACTGGCCTCTCGCTAATCATCTTAGATATTTAAATTAATACGTAGCACCTGCCTGAATTTTCAGCGAATTATTAAATTGACAAAATCTTCTACTTACTTAAATATTACCCAGCAGCTTTAAGAAGTAATTGGAAAATTTTTCTTTGAAAAAATTAAATATTTTACGTTACTCTCAAAATTGCAAGAGACCCAAGTAATTGAAAATTTTGCTAAAGTAAGTAAATATGCAATGAACGTTATTTTGTACTAATTAAAAAAATTTGAGCAAGAATATCGTTCGATAAATGAATTTTGAGAATGAATACCAAATCACAATTGGTGTATGTACAATCAAATTCATTTTAAATTTAATTACTCTCTCAAGATCTTCATTTAAGTAAAATAAAAAAAGTTATTGAAACAAAAAAACCCAATAATGTTTCTATCTTCGTTTTTCTTATTATTTAAATGATTTGTAAAAAATATTTATCAGCTAGCTTACTTAAAACTCGCCTTGACAAAAGTAAATATAATAAAGTAGTTAAGTACAAAAATTGTCTAGAGGTAAAAAATTTTACATAAACGAGCATTAAACAAAGTAGAAGAAGAAAAAGTAGAATAAAAGAGGGCGGGAAAAGCTCGAGCGAGCGAGAGAAAAAGAGAGAGAGAGAGAGAGAGAGAGAGGATAAGTCGAGTTGACTAGGAGACAGAGAAACTCGAAAGCGCTTCTTCAGCCCTCCGGCATGTAGTATGCTTATATAGAGGAGGTAAAGGCCGGCTGGACCGGCGCGATGGACTCTCGGTGGGTGGTACCAGTTCGAATCTTTGCTGTGCCCAGTTTGCATTGCCTCCAAGCCCATCCCCTACCACCCCTTCTTATCATATCTCAGAGCAGAAAGGTTCCTTCTCCCACTCTTTGTCTTATACCTCTACGCCTGGCTTTGTTCTTTTACTATTCGCGAATACTTCTTACTTCAATTAGGTGAATTCTCCTCCTTCAACCTCATTCTTCACTTTCTCAAAATGGAATATGCCAAAAACTTGACGCCTTATTTTTCACTTCTTAAAAACATTTCTGATTTTTGATCTTACATTTTTTCAAATTCTTACTCCATAAATTTTAATTCACTTTAAAATTTCTTTTAATGAATGGTTTTGACGTTCAAAAGGTACTTTGACGTTAATGTGTTAAAAAAATTATGTATAAAGATTAAATTAAATTAAAATGAAATATTTTCTTAAGATATCTCTTACCGTTGCATCTACAACTTTTTTATGTGAATAAAAATTAATAATTTTTGCAAGTTTAAGATTGATTTGAAGCAATGCACATGCGCTAAATGTAAAGAAAGTCTTGCAGGATTCGTCGATGGCTTGGCGAGTCCAAAATCAGGATGCTGCTTGCAGCATATCCGCATTAGTCGCAGCCTAGAGAAAGAGAGGAGGCTAAATCAACGGAAAAGGGAAAAAGAGAGAGCAAGAGAAAGAGAGAGAGAGAGAGAGGTAGAGAAAGGAGAAAATGCAAGAGAAGGCGGTCGAATAGAACCGAAGCCGCGGCCCAGTCATTGCGCAGACCAGTCTTGCTCTCTCGAATCCGCAAAGGCATCCGTATAGAGAAAGAGAGACCTGGTTCCTCGATGAGGAGAGAGATCGAGAAAGGCAAAAAAGAGAGTAGAGGAACAGCGCCTCCTCCGGAAACGCGCCGATTTGGTCCTCTCTTATTCCAAGTATAGATAGAAGCGCATCCTCCTCCACCTCCTCCTCGATGCATCCCCTTCACCTTATCCATCCCTTCCAGGCATCTACTGCTGCTGCTGTGGCTGCTGCTGCTGCTGCAAGCGTAATGATTTTGTTTTAAGGGCGTGTTTAATTATGAATCCGCATCCGAGCGAGGCTCCACCCCGAGCGCGAGCTTGCCGTCGGCGCAATTCTCTCACTTTCTTTCCCTCCAGCGAGGTATAGGAAAGAGAGAAAGAGGACAAGAGAGAGAGAGAGAGAGAGAGAGAGAGAGAGAGAGAGAGAGGTGTGGTGGTGGCATCGGCGGTGGCGGCGGCGGCTGGAACGCCACTCTGAAGTGCAATCCTCGAGAGGTGGGCTGCGCGCAGTCTCCTCGAGACTCGGCGGGCTATGCGCTGCTGCGACGCCTGCCACCACCAGCGCTGACTCTACTACTGCTGCTGCTGCTGCTGCCACTACCTATACCTACTATTCACCTCCTTCTTCACTGCCTATACTAGTACCATCATCTGCAGCATGCTGCTCTCTTTCTCGATTCTCAACTGCTATAACGCGACTGGTCGAACGAAGGCGCGGCGACTGGACAGTTTGCCTTAATTCTAAGCCTGCATATTATAGATGATATGTACCTACTATATATGCCATCATCCTCTCTCATCTCTTACCCCTTACTCTATTTTTGATCTTTATTTATATTTTTCTGACCTGATTTACGATACTAATATCTTCATGCTATTTTTGGCTTATTTTTAATTTTCAGTTCATTAGGGATTTCTGAGATATTAATTCGATTCTTAAGTATAATGATTTTTTAAATTATAATCATAAAAGTAATTCTGATGATTTAAATTAGTGACAGGATTTTCAAAATAATTTACTTTTCCAAAAAAGTACATTCATTATTATTATTAACGGGCATGTAAAAATTTATCTGTGCGCGAATAAAACATGAAAAGCCAGGTAAAAAACTTATTTAAAAGACGTCAGTAAATATATATATAGTCATAGTTGAAAAATTTTATTCAAAGCCAGGAGTGCGTGTTTTGTGTAGGTGACAAAAATACATATCCAAAGAGAGAGACAGAAAAAGAGATGCGAAAGCTTACTGAGCGAAGAAAGGATATAAAAAAGGCAAGTTTATCGCATCACAGTCGAGGTGACGTACAGAATAGGCAAATGTTAGGTTTACGCTTGGTAACTCTGTCTTTTTAAGAAAAGAAAAGACACAGAAAAATGGAGAGAGGATGTGTATAGGGTAACCAGAGGGGAAAGGAGAAAAAATCTCAGCTTCGTCGAGCCGAAAATTAGACGCTTTTGAAGCAAGCTTTACACGCGAAGGACACTCCGTTGATTCTTCCATCTCCTCCTACTCCGCGTGCGGCTTTGCGTTCAGTCATTCGCGGTGCGCGAGTCGAGTGCGTGCAGGCTGGGCTGAAAAGGCGAAGCCAAGTGCAAAGTGCCGTGCTCCTGCTGCTGGTGCTAGCCGCGATGGAGAAAAGGAAAGAAAAAGAGAGCTGGCTGCTTTTGAGGTTAACCCCTGCTGTTCTCGCTATAATTAATTTAAATGCGTAAACTCTGGCGTGTAGCGAAAGAGAAACCGACCGCCTAAACGCTTATTCTCTTTACCAACCCACCATTCTCCTGATGATTCCTTGCTTGCCACCTTTATTACAATTCAGCTGTCGATTCTTTCGCACGACTGCCCAGCAGTAACAACTTGTTCCTTGGTGAAATGTCTTTTTTTCTCTCTCTGGATATGGACTAGGATGATGATGTAAAAATGCGTAAGAGGTATAGTAGAAGTATAGAGCTAGTGACGATGAAAATACAATAATTAGGGAGAGGCATTTTCGGGCATTTTGATAGATAGCTCAAGAGAGAGAGAGAGAGAGAGGGTAAGAGAGGCGGAAAATAGGAAAAGTGCGATAATTACATGAAAGAGGAAGCAAGAAGGAGGGGGTGGGAAATTGCAAATGCTTGAAAGGGAGAAAGAGAGAGAAAGCTATAGCACCTCGCGCAATCAGCCTCGCGCGTCCGAGTCTCGCGATTGCGAGGAGAGAACACATCACGGCGGGTCAGGATGCTCATTTCGGCCCCACATAGCCTTGGTCATCCTACTCAGCCGTGCCGAGACCGGAGGACAATTAAAATAGCTGGACCGAGCTGGCCATCGCTGATGCTACTACTACTACTACCGCTGTGGTAAATAGAAAGAGAGAGAGGCGGAGAAAGAATGCGGGGTAGAACCAGGCTTCCCGTCTCGGACGGACGCGCTGGGTGTGTTCGCTTATACGTAGCTTCTCTCTGCCAGGACCACCGCCACCGCCACCACCGCTCTAACTTCTTTCCGCTCGGCTGCTGGCAGAAAGGGAATTATTTTAATTGCGGCCAGAGCTGCCCGCAGCCTCTCCCCCCAATTCTACTTCTTGCGAGAGAGTCCGAGGCTTGCCATCCCCCCCCCCCTCCCACCTTTCCTCGGACTTGGCTTTTCTCTTACGATAGGTGCTCTCACTCGCGACGCCTCTGCACCCGACGCTTTGCGAATTTAATCTTTCCATACCCGCGGACTCTTGTATACTCTCTCTCTCTCTCTCATTCTCTCTTCTATTTGCTCTTTCTTCCAGCCTACTACAATTCCATTTTGATTCCATTCTACTCGAATCTACGAAACACTACTTACATTCTTGCATTCCTCAACTTTATTTTCTTATATCATTTTTAGCCTTAGTCGCATCTCTTATAATTATTACGTAATTTTTTAAAAATATTTTCATCCTAAAAAGATTAAAATTTTAAAAATATTTAAAAAATTTTATTTTTCCGAAATTTGTAAAATTGACTAATAAATTTCATGAAAGGATTTTATGCGATACGGAAATTTCATAAATACCAGTCGACTGCAATAGATGCCAGACTTTACTTCTTGTACTTCTTCCTTACTGCTTTGTATTGTTTTGCCACTGGGGATAAAGAAGCGTACATCCTAAATATTTCTAGTAAACGACGCCCAGTTCAGTCGCAAACATCCGAAACCCCGAGGGCGAAACTATCATAGCATATCCCTCTTGGGATTACTCGACTGTTTCCTTGTTTTTGTCTTACCTTTTGTAAAACTTGTAATATCATTTGGACGTTAGAACAATTATCGAGTGAATAAAATTTTATATTTTCTTGTTATCGATGAAAAAACTAAAAAGAATAACATTGGATTTTTATATAATTTTTAAAATTCGAAAATATTGAAATAAATGTTTTTAAGCAAGTTGCAAATAAGAATTATTCGAGTATAGCCTTCTACTTCCTCTTTCAACTTGAAGGTGTGATTCGAATGAAAGACTCAAAGGGTTAACAGTTCTTTGGGGGAAGGTGAGCATATGACGCAGAAAAAGAAATCCAAAGTGGCAATGTCGATGTGAAAAAAGGGGTACAAAACAAAAAAAAGGCGCGAAGAGAGAAATCGCTTAGTGCAGTATAGTTGAAGCATCTACGTCCGTTCGCACCGAGTCTTAAAAAAAAAAGAAGAAAAAGAAATAGTCGAGGGTCGACCTTATTGTTGAGTGACGTATACGAAGCTGGTCCAGGTCGGTTTCGCGTTTTAGATGACGAAATTGCCTTAACAGTAATGGGGGGGGGGGGGGGGAAGGGTGGGTCATAGTAGGGGAAGCATAATTAATGACAATTAATCTCTCGTCTAAGGCTCAACGGGCGTAGCAGCTCGTACGAGCTGTAATTATTTTCGGATTATAAAGGTCGAGAGTAGGCTGCTGGCAGTACAGTAGTACAGGGCCACGATGAGAAGGGCTGTTCACTTGAAACCGTTCGCTTACTCGAACCCCTTAAATCGCTCAAACGTCCGCATGTAGGTACATATACCTATGTATACGTACACTTACCTTTTAACTCGAACGTCTTTTTCTCTGCAGGTTGAAAACAATGCATGCTCGCGCGGGCTCCGCTTGAACTTCAAACTCGACGTCTTTTTTCTATGAGCTTTATTGCAGCCCCTTTTTTGCATTCACGCCACACAGCCGAATATAATTTTCACTCTTCGCCTATACCAAATTATTGACACTTGTGCTTTTCCCTCGACGACGCCTTTGTTTTTTTGATTATTATACAGTACAAACGACCCGCTATCGTATATATATTATTGCGGAGTGCAAGCGAATAATATGTGGTTAAGGCTTTATCATGAAAGTAAGCGCTTGCGCAGCGCAGCATATACGATTGTTAATGTAGCCGAGAATTTGTGTAACGATTTTGGAAGGAGGGAAACGCGGTGTTAAGGTATTTGATAATAACATTCTGCGTAATGTTATCATAAAGCCAGGGCTATAGGCTAGGAATGAAGCTAGATGAGAGAATGAGAAGGAGCATGAGGTATATAATTGTTGTTGCAAACCATGAGAGTATATTCATCAATGTGATTTAAGTATATAGTCAAGGAGTGGGAGAGGGAGGCCAAGGGGGGAGCGAGAGAGAGTAGTCTTGGCTATAGATGATAATAACGTTCCGCGGTCTCATTAATCGTTCGGCAAATGAGCTCATATGTGACAGCTAATGTCGATGTACATTCGGCGGCGGCGGCGGCCTCGACTCTCTGGCTGCTTTGCGGTAATGATTATTGCGCCCTCGTAAACGCTATACCTCTACCTACCCCCCCGTTACATCTACTAAAGCTATTGCTATTGCTTATAATACCAAACTTGCAGCCACCGACAACGACGACGACGACTACGATGACTACGACGACTGACCGTTTTCTCATACTCTCTCTACTGCTTTAATTGATTTCTTGCTAGGTACGTATGCTGCTGGTTGCCGCAGACGATAACAGTACATACACTAGCTTGTTTATTCCAGAGTATATGAAACCCTTTGATTTATGTCACTTTCTCAATGAATTATTATTCACATGTTTGTATTACATAAATTGTTCTCTAACATTTTTAATATTTTGAATATTAATTTATTATATATTTGAAAAGTGATAAATCTAATGCACCAACTTATAACACGTAATAACACTATACCAAAAATATTATCCAAATCGTCATAGTAGATTATTTTTAATCATTATTTATGTATATATTTTATATATGAAGCAAAAAATATACGAGCATATTATTATGCCATCCACATATCGTATCAAATCAATGAATCATTTGCTCAATAGAACACAAGATATACTTTGGCTATATATAAGAAGTATTGATGGTTAATACGTAGCCAGTATCCGTCGCTCACTCCGAACGAGCCTTACTCTGATGAAACGAACATATAAATATCAAAAAAAAAAAAGTAACATTACATATATAGATATATGCCAACGATTTCCCCTCCTTATTTATTTTGACGAGCATCCCACCTATTACGCCTTAGTAGTCTCTTTCCTTTTACTATACTATTCGAACATTTTCGATACTTTCCTACTCCCTTTCTTTTGTGATTAATGACGCCCATCACCACCACAGTACCTACTATTATACGTCTTTGCTTTTACTATACTATCTTCCATTTATTTTATTCGTCTCTTTCTTTTTTTCTTCTTTAATTCTATCATTCGAATTTTTATTAATATATACTTTTTTCATTATTTATCTATTTCTATTGTGTATCTACTTTTATTCTTACTTATTACTATATATTTATGTCGATAATCTTTTGTTATTGAGAAATATATGTATAGAATAAAATTTTGTCGCAAAAATAAAAAAGTTGATTTTTCTCAACGTTCGTTAATAACAATTAAATAAGCGCAAAGTCGAGGAGGCAAGAAGGAAGGTTGAAAATCAAGCTATCGCCTGCAGGATCGACGAGGAGGTGACATGCATAGAAAATAGGCAAAGTAATACATACACCTTTTCCCTCGCGACTTTTCTCCTCCTTTAAGACTCGTATAAGAAACTGCATTGTGATTCAGCTCGTTTCTCCCAACTTACTAACGATGCTACTCGAAAGAAAGAGAGAGAGAGAGAAAGAGAGAGAGAAATGGGATCTAAGACACTACTACCTTAGCCAATAGCCCCACAATTAGCTTATCCTATTAACAATCACCCTCTACCTTAGCTAGAATTTCGTTAAAATTAACCTCGAGCAGTTCTTACTACCTTAAGCCACTACCACCACTGCTGCTACTGTATACTGTAATTTCTTTCACTCTCTTACTTCTTCTTATGGAGTTGACTGTCTTTGACTTCGTGGTCTGCTTTCGAATTTCCAAATAAACATGCGGACTTTGTTGATACTTTTTTCACTCTCTTAATTTTATTCTTATTCTTTAGGAACATTAAATTTTTTTGTCAACCTTTGTTTATAACTGTATTCTTAATAGGCATTTATTACATATTCAGGTAATTTTATTGGTAGACCTCAAGTAAAAAAAGTTTGTCGTTAATCAAAAGGAGAGAGAGAGAGAGGGGGGGGGAGACCAGAAAAAAAAGAAAAAGTAAGCCATAAATATACGAAATCCTTATATAGTAGCCGATAATTCAAAGGTAGAAAAAGTATAAAATAAACGATAGTCTTCGTCGTTGTCGTCGTTCTCTCTGCTCGAAGAGAAAAGTAGAAGCTTCGAAAGTAGATCCACTTATATACACACGGGCCAAGCATTATACATCTGTTTCCTTCACTCTAGACGTATAGATATCTGGGAGGGGAGTGACGATGGCCTGCTAAATCCCCGCAGAGCTTTACAGAGCGACTGGCTTCTCTCTTTTGGATCTGTTTGTGTGTTTGTGTGTGTGTGTGTATAGGGTGCCATTATCAAAATAGACTCGTTTTTCTCTTCGCAACTTTCGGAGCATTTATTTCTTCGTACTTACATCTATACCACCTCTCTTTACCCCTGCTTTTCTACAATCATTTTCTTTTCAACGATTACAACTTCTTCTCCTTCTTCTTCTTTTTCTTCTTCTGCTTGTTATTTTTAAATAAAATAAATAAACAAATATTGTTTTATACTTATTTTTCAAAGCTGTATAATATAGGATGCGTAGATAAAGTGGCTAATTTTTCAAAAATTATAAATCGATCTGAATTAATATTTACTTAAGTCAATAATGAAATGCATATAAGTAAGACTGTATAATAAATCGATGTATTATTTATCACGCTTGACGTGATAATGTGCTTTCCGATGAAAGATGACGAGATGTCGGTATAAATACAAAGGTCCATAATTCAGTTTTCTCTTAATATTCCACTGACTTAAGTATAAGACACCCACACATACAAACACTGATCAGTGACAATCTTACGAAATTTTTTTGGCTTATTTCTGCTAAATCCCACAGGAATCCAAATCACTTTTAGCTTCAACATTTATTTTACGTAATCAAATCATTTCTTTATTTTTCTTTTTATTAAATATACAATTACTTACGAATCGTAAATTCTGCAAAATATAGTTTATTACAATTAAATAAATTTTGCAGTATTACTTAAATTGAATTAACAACATTTAGCACATGATACTTTAAAAGTTAAAATTAAATTCCGATGAAAGTAAGACAAGCAAGCAAGGAAAGGATCGAGGTTGAGCGGGAAGGAAAGATTGATACAGCTCCGTATTTCTAAAATCCTATTTATTCTGGGATTTCCAGACAAGGGTTCGAGGATAAAAGCACAAAGTATCTCCTCTCTCTATATATCCCTGAGGGAAACGTACGAGAGCGAGAGAGATGGAGTAAAGTGAGACAAGTTGGTCAGCTGGCCATCGGAGGTCGTTCGTCCTCTAAAACTCTCTCTCTCTCTCTCTCTCTCTCTCTCTCTCTCTACTCGCCAACAGCACAGAGAGCCAGTGTGCCCATCCCTCTAACATTCCTGAATAGCCTTCGAATGGTAGAACCCTCGTTTTACCAACCCCATCGTTTCATTCCTCTACGCAACAGGTGATCCTTTCCCAATATCAGCGCCGACAGAATGCTGCTGCTACTGCTACTGCTACTGCATTGAGCTGCTGCTGCTAACTTCCCCTTTTGATTCCACAAGCCTGACACTCTATATCGTCTGCACTGGCTCTTGCCTTCTCTGATGCAAAATGCAAAGAGGTAGATTAAAATGAACGAAAATACATATCCTATATTTTATATTCCGCATACAATTCAGCAAATTGATTTTTCTTCTCTCTCACTCACTCCTTCTCGCACCCTCCTTTCTCTTTTATTCGTTTTGATTCTTTGCTTTAATATCCGAAGCGATTATAGTTATGGCTTTCTATTTATTTTCCAATCACTTTAACAAATTTTTATTAAATCAGCACTTTTTTTTCAAAAGAATCAAATAATATATCAATTATTAATCAACCAAATTATCTGCAAACACACCTTGCTAACATTCTTCTTATTACTTTAAAGAATAATAAATCCATAAATTAGTATAAAAGAGATTTAAGGCTGTTTATCCAGTTGGATTGAAAACGTCCATAAATTTATTTGATTTTATAATTAAAAGTTGAGAGTTGAAATTTCACGTTGAGCGAGTAAAAGTTCATTACCGATCTTGAAAGATAATAAGAAGTGAGCTATATAGGAGGTACAGGATTAATTTGCATCCTTCACCCGCATACTCTCGCACAGCAGCTCGCCAAATGAATGTCAGGAAGCTAAGCGCAAGCAAGCAAGCCTGCTGCAGCTTGATGGTAGTAGAGGAAAGAACTTACGATTTCTCTCCATCTCCTATCTCTTTCGTGCAAGCGGCCGTAAGAATTGCCTAGTTGGGAGTCTTAACGCAATCAAGTTTTAATCACACGCCGCACAGAGAGAGTAGAAGCTGCTAAAGAAAAAGAAAGCCAGGAGGATTTGGCGACGATCTACGATACAATTATATCCATACTATGCTGAGACAGCGGTTACACCCAGCTTCTTTATCTACGTGCGTCTTTATCAAGTCTGCGCCAAGACTAACGCACAAAACGTAAATGACCTCGGGAATTGCATATGTGTATGTCTGTTCTACAATTCTGTAATATGCCTGACTGAATGTTTAAAGAGTAGGTGGAAAAAGGGTAGAACGAAATTTCTCGAGCAAAATAGCAGAAAAACTTACCATAATAAAATAAGTTTTTTTTTCAAGATTTTCAGTAGAACAGATCAATGTATGGGATTACTCAGCTGTAGTAATTATTGTCTTCTTTATAAAAATCCTTTATTACGTCAGCATTGCTTGTTTTTATTAAGTCGTCTTTTATCTTCGATAGCACTTGTTTTTATATTTCTTGATGAAAGAAGAAAAAAATAGAAAAAAATACAATTTTTTTTGTTTTTCATTGAAAAGATTGCCAACTGAAAAGATTTCGCAAGTCATTAAATAGTCTGCGGGAAAAGTTGAGCGAACACGAGATGTCGGTTTACCGTTGAGCGATCAAAGTTTTAAGAAAAAGGGGTTCCCCTTTTTCTCTCTCTCTCTCTCTCTCTCTCCCTCTCCCTCGCTTGCTTGCTTGCGCGCATTGTTAAATCAAACGTAGCGAAAAGCTAAGAGAAGGAGAGGGAGAGAAGCGCTTGAGCTTGCGTATACATGCTTAAAACCCCGTAGTCAAACGCGCCGATCCTCATCGGTCCACGTCAAAACCACGAATTCTCTTCTCTATACAAAAACAAACGACTTGAAATCAAACAGGAAAATAATAAGCGAGGAGCGACAGTTTAAGGCTCGTTATGCAAAAGGGCTCTCTCTCTCTCTCTCTTCTCTTACTTCCTTCTTTCTTTTACTGCTTCACCTTTTCAACAGCCGATATCCTTGCTCTGATTTATGAACACCGCATCAACGACGTATAACCGAGACACTTCTGCCAATGACACTGCTGCTCTCTTTCTCTGACTTTTTACTGCTAAAGCCAAATGATGATAGATACGAATGCAATCGGTCGTGAGCATTACAGTCATTTCATATGCTTAATCAATTCCGGCTGTATCATTAATATTTCCAACGTATAAACGTTAAATTATGAATGCATTGAATTAAAAATTCTAAGAATTATTGATTGAATGTTAAGAATTATTTTCTGAATGATTTAAAACCTCATATGTCGATCAAATCCAGACATGAAGGAATAAAAGCAGTTGAAAAACGAAAATCTTGATTTTCTAGACAAATGGATAAAAGTTTTTGGAAATACTAGGGGGGATTTGTAGAAAAAAAGGTCAAAAAAATGTCGATTCTTGCCGATAAAGCGGAACGAGAGAGAGAGAGAGAGAGTAATGGACGAAGGGTATAGAGCAGAAGTCACACATCAGGACCATCAATATGGAAGGCACGAAATTTGAGAGAGAAACACGAATGAGGAGATTGAACAAAGCCAAATCCTATACATCGTGTGGTATAAGGTATATACACATGCCTCTTAAAGCTATTCTACGTGCTTGAAATTTTTTTTAACATTTTTTATTTTATTTTTTTATTTTCTTTAAAAATGTACCTAAATTTTTTGTACATTTTGCGTTTATTATAAATAAATTTTTATAGAAAATAAACTATGAAAAATATAATGCCTCGATGTTCATAGGTAGGCCATCTTCAAGAAAACGTTTGCAGGTCAGGGCGCTTTTATCGAAAAAAATGCCTCGATGTTCATAGATAGGCTAACGTTTTCAGGCCAGAGCGCATTTATCGAGAAAAAAAAATTGGTTTTGGATTGGTATTTTGGAAGAAAATGTTAAAATGAGTATTGGAGGCGTCCGTCACCTAAAAATCTGACGATTTTCATGATTTCACTCCCCTTGTGGCCCGCCATAAAGAACTTCATTCTAAAAAATTGAAATATTTTGTATTATTATTATTAGGTATATCTAAATAGTTTTTTTAGGTTAACCATAAGTGTCAAAATAAAAAGTTTATAAAAAAAAGTATAATAAAATGAGAGAGCCGAGATAGAGAAGCGTGTTGATGGAGAGTGTCTGAGAGAAATAAGACATCCGTGTACTTTCCCGATACGTGATACTTATATATATATATATACATACGCGGAGCTTCATCGCTTTCATTCCGTGTCGTTTGCTCTTCTCTACAACTATCCACTTTCGGCATCTGTACGTGGATGTATTCCGTTTGCCCGTAGTCCATGACTAATGCGTCAAGTCAGCAAGTGTATGTGACTAGCATCTGTAAGACCGAAAAGGAGAAATACAAGTGCCAAAGTCAATAGAAGGGGAGACATACGCGCATACATGCACACATACACAGACACCCAGCACTTACCGAGTGGTAACACCACTAGCATTCGCAGATTACGTGCTTTATAACAACAAACATGTAGGTACTCACAAACTTTTCATTCGAAAACATTTTCTCTACTTCATTATATATTGCATCAAAATGTTGATGTAGGTATATTATTTCGCGTCGATAAATCTAAAAAAATATTTAACACATGCGGAATTTGCAAAATGTGCTTGTGGCAAATTTTAAAATTGCACCAATATTTGTTACGATGATGCATCTTTGTGGAGAAAGGTAATAGATCAAATCGACACGAGGGTGGCAATTTTTAGAATGGCATATCGGTAAAAGAGTATGGGAAGAGAGTAGTAGTAATGTATAATCTGGCACTTGATTTGAATTTTACGAGGCGTGTGAGCGTAAGTTTTTCTCTCCACTTTTGGAATCGAAGCCAATTCGCAATTTAAATTACAGCATCTACATCTGTACATAATTTATACTCTTATTTTCCAAGGCCCGCGTACCTATACCTATATGCAAAAATTGCTCGTTTTCAAGTTCGCGAATAAAAAAAGAAAGAAGGAGGATGTACTCGCGGGGAGAGAAAGGAGAATAACTGGCTAGATTGATACATGCATCAATTTAAATTGTCCCGAATAAATCGTAGAATATCGGATTTTTATGGCTCGGAAAATGCCATCATCTTAGCAGCGCTTTTTCGCCTATACGGATTATTTTCTTGGTTTTTTAATACGAACGATAGAGCAATAAAAACTGTTCTGTAACCGTTATAAGAAATCGTGTCTGGCTGATAATTTTATTTGGTTATTACAATTAAAAAGGAAAATTTTAATAAAACACTTGACAAATGATCGAATCTTCGTATTAAGGCTAGTAAAATCTCGGATAATATTTAGAAAATATAATATATAAGACAGTGGAAATATACATGGACATGTCTGTGGTCTCGTGCAGGTTAAAAAGCACGAATTTAAGATATGAAAAATACCCGGTGCTGCGGGCGAGAAAAAGAAAAAGAAAAAGAGAGAGAGAAAGAGAGCAAATAAAATCGGATCCGAATGAAGGGTAAAAAGTGCTACTACGAAGCGAGTATGTGTGTGTGTGTGTGTGTGTGTGTGTGTGTGTGTGTGTGTGTGTGTGTGTGTGTGTGTGTGTGTGTGTGTGTGTGTGTGTGTGTGTGTGTGTG
>JAPYZE010001837.1:0-36319 GCA_030522805.1 Leptomastidea abnormis | reverse complement strand
TAGCGGTATATATATATATATATATATATATATATATATATATATATATATATGCAGCAATAGCAGCATAGTAGCGGTATAAAGGAGACAGTTTTATGCGCTACTAAATTGCTGTGTGTTCAGTAAGTACAAGGCAAAAGAGGAGGGGAGGGGGAGAGATGGTATTAAGGGCTTTTCCCATAATTTTACGGTTATTAAATCCAATTGGAAATAGCCTCTCTCTCTCTCTCTCTTAACGCTGCAACTACTCCTGCTGCTGCTGTTGCGTTGTATAACACTGTACTGTAGCTGGTAGCAGCAGTAGCCGCAGGAGTATAAACGTGAGCTTGCGATTCACGACTTGCGAAAACTATATAATTATATGGTGTATGTATGGAGGAGGAGAAGAAGAAGAAGGAGGAGAAGGAATGGAGGATAAAGTTTGGTTGATTTTTGTTAGCTGCGAAAAGGGATTTGCCTATATGACACTTTGATGAAAATAAGGTTGGCTTATATACTATATATGTATGCGCGTATACGACGTACGTGTATGTGTGTATAATATGTCTATAAGTGTGGGAGATGATGGCTTTTAATGGTCGCTTAAATTCCCAACTGGGGCCCATTTAATTATCCCGTCAGGTGCGATATAACAAGCGAATATGTATATGTATGTATAATGATTTGGTCTTTTCATATATATAAAGTGTGAGAGAGAAATGAGTTGTTGTGAACGTTATATACGTATAGCTTTAGGTATAGGTATATAAGTTGATTAGTATCGAAATAACATTAACACACGAACTTTACGAACATATTATGTTTACTTACTTTGTCGATTATTATTGATCAAGCAAAATGATAAATAAATGTATATTTTATGTATGTATGTGAGGTATGTATGTGTGAAGTATATATGCTTTACGGGTCAATAAATAAGATGATTATTATGTGTTGTTGATGTTTCTATATCTTTTTGTATGTATATATGTTGGTATGTCGTGTTTATATCAAGGCTTTTTTTTGGGATATGGATTTTTTTTTGTACTTTGTTGAATGTGATCGAATATAACGTATATGTATATAAAATATTTGTATTATTCATGCAGAGACTTTTATTATATTTTGTTGAGAGTGAATTGTAGGTATGCTTTGCTTTTATTATACCGTATAGGTATATATTTTAGAAATAAAATTTATTTCATTTGTAAATGTTATTTTACTTTTATTTTTTCTTTTTTTTTTTTTAATGATTTGTTATTTTTTTATTTAAACATTTGAAATAGATTTATTTTTACTTACGTTTCATATCCTACTTACTACTGCTACTCTATCAAACTTTCAATCCATTTAAAGTTACAAAAATAAATATAATTGAGAAAGTTTATAATATCAAGTCATCTCTTTATAAAAGAGTAAAGTCTCTCTTCCTATCTTTCAGTCTCGATGAATATGTACATTAGAAATAAAAAGCTGCGCGAGAAGAATAACTTTACGACATAAAGTCCTTTGAAGCCTTCTTTATTTTTATTTTTTTTTTTTTTTGCATAGAGTTATTAAAATCTTGATCGATTTTACAAAGTGTATAATAAATATATGCGACACTCAAAGGGTTTGGTAAATGGAAAATACGAAATGCAGAGATTCACTTGTGCAGTGTGTGTGTGTTTACTTGAAGCTTTGAGTAGCGTTTGCTTAGAGAAGAGGTATATACTATACATAGTGGCATATCTAAAGGCATACTGAGAAAACTTAAATCTAATATTTAACTTACTCTCCTGGCCCAGCTTCTGAAAAATAACTTACTTATCGATATTTTAAAATTTTATTTGTTTTTCAAACTTTTCCATAAAATTGTAAAATTTGACTCTAACTTGAATGGCGACTCTTTGCCATATTTTAAATTTTATACGGTTCTTATAATCGCAAATATAAGTAACTTAATAATTTTACATCTTTTTAAGGTAACCAATTACAACTTTTAAATTAAATATTTAGAAAGGAGAAAATAAATACGTTTTTTGTAAAAATTAAAAAAAAAATTGTTGAGTTACCAAAAAAGCAAGTTTTAAAATATTTGAACTGTAAGTAACTTCATTACATTTATATTAAAATATAAATCGAAATTTTCTCGACGAAGAGTATTAAAATCAACTGCCGAAATTATCTTTCAGCAGTGTTGTAAATTTACATACCTACATTGGAAAACGACGGTATAATTTTCAAATCGAACTCTTTAATACCAGTTCGTAATTCCAACCTTTCTATCCCTTTCGATATTTGTTTCTTTCATTTCAAAGTCAAATTTATCGATTTTTTTTTCTTTTTTTTTTTTTGATTCGATCGAAGTGTACCAAGTAGCTTCAAGAGGCCTTACTCAAAAATTAACGATTCATTTTCCAAAGCTTTTATTACCGCTTTATTGACGTTTTGATGAGCCGGAAAAAATCGTTTGAAAGAAAAAAAAGAAAGAAAGAAGAGGCATTATTAAATTTTCATTTAATGACGCTCTCATATATTAACGATTCAATAAAATTACATTCATCTTGCAAATTATTACAAACTCTATAGATATGAATATGAATATTATTAAACTGACAAGAATAAATTTATTAATAATAAATTAATATTATCTAGTAATAAATAAAATCATTCGTGCATTTAAATTAATAGGACCTTGATGTATATTTTAGTATTATTAAATAATTTAATGTTCGTAGCTAAAAATAAACACAGACACACAACAGCCTTAGCCTCTTGAATTTATAAAAGAGAGTAAAAAAGATAAAACGCAATTAAATGTTCTAAATAAATAAAATTATCTCTTTAACAAGCGTAAAATTGACAGTAATTTTGTTATTAAAACAAACAATAGCCACTTTGAAATGGTTGGATGTAGATTTTAAATTTTGTTAAAGTAGCTTACGTACGCATATATATAGGTAAATATTTTCGTATACATATACCTATAGTCTAAACAAGCTTTCCCTATTTGGATAGAAAATCATGTTAATCAATACCTTCAAGCCAGAACAAACATTACCCCCGTAATAAATTAAGGTTCAAGTAGTTTACGTAAACTCGTAACGTTTAATAATCTTCGTAAAATATTAATATAAAAGCTAAAAGCTTACTAAATTTCATGAAGCTAGTTATTTGTTATTTTAAGCCTGTTTTTTTTAATATTAATATTTTCTAAAATGAATAATTAAATTAAAATCGTTAGTTAGTTACTTAGCTTAATCTAGTATATATTTTAATGATAAACATACAAATGTTTTTAGAATTTTGTTGTTCGATATCTGTTTACAAAATATTAATTACTGTTTATCATATCGACTGTCTATTATACCAAGCAAACAATCAACTATAACTCTAAATGTTTTGCTTTGTCGATTTTACTGTAATTAGTAACAAATTATAAACAAATTCTATGATTATCGAATTAGAAAATACAAACAATAGAATATAACTATAAATTATAAACTTATTCAATTTTGATTTAGCAAATATTTTACTATGATTTATAAAAATTACCTACGTGGCTTTCTTTTTTTCGCCATTATATTTTTTCTGTTTAAATATTTATATTAAAATAATTTGTTTAAACTCTTTAAATTTTTATTTCATAAATAATTAAGTTGACTTTGCAATTTTTCAAGGTTTTAAATCAATGATCATTTTTATTTTCATTTAAATTACGTAACATTATTAATTATTGAAGAAATTCCTTTTTATTCTGAAATTTAATTCTAATTGAAATTAGTGAACAATGAACATTTTAATGATTTATAATATAAAAAAAAAATGAAATAAAATAGAAATAAAACAATGTAACCATCATAAAGATTTTACAACAATGAAAAATTTTATATCAAAATATTTCAATTACATTCCATAAAAAAGTCTTTATTTCATTTTAAATACGTACTATAACACACGATATATTTTAAACTACTACTTCATTTTTCACTAATTTCATAATACCTATCATAAAAAAATACGTGTCACTCGCGCATCCTCGAGTAAGTATATAGAATATGTCGGGGTCCAAACTCCGATATTTTCCGTATAAACTAATAATGAAGCAATACACGCCCTGGTATATACCATAATCCTTTCTCTCTCTCTATATATACCGGTAAGCATACCGGTATTTTCATTTCGCTCCACATATATGTACATCCTATAGTTATATCGTACGTGTATAAAAGCTAGCCGTTCGAGCGCTTATTAAAAAGTCATTCGAGAGGCTTCTCTCTTCACCGGGTATATCACACCCTCATCCTCCTCAGATAATATATATAGACGCATATATGCACACACGCGATCTCGTTATTACGACCGGCAGCAAAAACTAGAGAGGCCGGAAGTAAGTACTCGACATATTACCCTCCTGGGACACATATACCAAAAATAAAAAGTGGGTCGGTTTTTTTTTCTTCTTTTTTTCAGAAAAAAAGAAATAAAAAGAAGAATTGAGAGAGTAATCTATAGATAAAGAACATTTTTCGATAATACGTATATGTGTAGTATTATGTGTGACAAGGACAGATTTTGAAAACGCCGGACACGCTCGCCTTGAAAATAACTGGGTAGAAAAATCGGAAGCTAAAAAAAAAAAAAGTACGTGCGGCAACTTGTTCTACCTATCTATATATGTTCACTTTTCTCTCTATATTCCAAATATTCCGATTTCAGTCGAAAGTACAAAGTTCCGCGCGTCATTTTTTTTCTTCCTCTTTCTCTTTTTACTCCGGACGACTATTTTCACCCCTTCAACTTCTGTGTAATACTCGACTTCTCTTTCTCCTCTAAAATCGTTACTCTGACTATATATCGGCTGTCGTCAGCCTTTTTTTTTTATTATTTTCATATAAAGTATTATATATCTGTAAGAGAGTTCACCGACGGTGAGATACTAAAATTTTAAAAGAGAACAGCCTCCTTCCCTATAATATGATTAACCTCGTTCTTATGATTAGCGCTTATTATTCTCCTATCGTTTCTCCACATTTTCCTTTTTTCTTCTTTTTTTTTAAATTGTCAATTAGAGGCGTATAATAAGGAATTCATTGTTATGCTATGATCTTCCATTTTTCTCATCCTTTTCTATTGTCGTTTTTTTTTTCTTATTTAAACGAGCTGTGAAGAGTTTAAAAAAAAAAAATAGATTCGTGTTTTACTGCTATAACCGACAATTATCTCTGATTATTTTTACTTTGTAAAATAACTTGAACTCATTGGAATGGAAGTGTTATTAATTAGTCCGTAATATTTTCAAAAGCATACCATTATAGATTTCTTTTGATATCATTTTTCTTTTTTATTTTTGCAATTTTAAATTGTTTTTACAAAGCTGGTGTGTGTGTGTGTGTGTGTGTGTGTGTGTGTGTGTGTGTGTGTGTGTGTGTGTGTGTATATAAACGCACAATTAAAATTCAATTATGTTCAATAAACATAAAATTAAATTGCGCAATATATTTTTAATTTTCGTAATGGAAAACAACATATAGTATACAACACCCAACTTGAGCAACTATGGATGAAATTTTAAGAAAGTAAAAGTTTGCTTAAAAGAAAAGAAAAACAAATATTTTCTTTGACAAACTACTTTAACCACCTAAGTACACCAATAACCTAATACACCAACAAAAATAAAGAGAAAAAAAAGAATATTAACAAACAATAAATAAATAAATAAATAAATAAAAAATAAGAAATTTTTCAAAAACCAAACTTCTCCTATCACATCCTAGTTCGAGACTTCTAAAATCTAATAAAACTCGAAAACTCAGCAGTTGTTTTATGAAAATCTCGATAGTGAATTTGCACTTTATGTATATATACCTATACAACTGACACAAACTGCACAGTATTACACATACAATTCGGCATTTCGAGCCTGCGGTATAAATCTTTCTCTTTCCCTTTTCTCCTTTCTCCCTATATGCCAAAAACGAGATACGAGGGAGTACGAGCGTAGGTGCAGAAATGGGGGAAGGGAAGGAAAGGAGGGTATAGGGTAGTAGGCGCGCGCGGATGTATTGACTTTGCGGCCGGGCAGAGTAGAGAGTGAGAGAATATATATAGCGTGCGCACAAGAGTGAGAGAGAGAGAGAGAGAGAGAGAGAAAGACTTGGCTTTGATCTGAATAATCAACTTTGAATGGAGTTTAAATAAACCGATGCTTTTCCACCCTGTCACCCTACCACCCCCTCTTCCCTTTTTCCTCCTTCATCTCTTTTCTGTGCATTTTCTCAGAATTGACATTTAAATAATTAACTTTCCAAGGGATGTTGTATAAGATAGTATAGTGTTGTGACTACGAGGAGCCATCGAATAATATTTAATCTATTCAGACTACCGTTACTACTGTTTAATCCAACAACAAGAATCTTTTTTAGTAATATGTAAGAATGCATTTAATACAATTTCTGTGTGTAAAATTGACAGAAGAAAAGCTCTTGTTTGAAAACGAAACAGTTTTTACCCCTTCTTTGAACATAACCCTCTACTTTAACACAAACTGTTAAAAAAAACATTAGATTCTTGTTCCGCAGCTAAGACAATCTTTTAATGACAAGTTTCATCCCTCAATTTATCATTAAAAATAACCTTATATCCCAGTACCCAACATTAACTCCTACCTATTACTTTAAATTCATATTATTTTTCTTTATCACGACTACGCAGTATACTTTTCGCAAAATGGAAGTATACACGTATCAAAGTTGAAAGTATGTGCTTACATATACCTATATACAAGTACAAGTATATGCATATATCGTACACACCTGTTTTCTACATGAGATTCTACGTGCGCTATGTAGAGCTTTCATCAAGCGTCGGCACACGCGAATATGTATATGTATATGTACCGGGGGGTAGCGCGATATATAGATATATAGATATTAGTGGTGGTGATGATGGTAGCAGCAGTGGATATACATAGCCTACCCTACATACATATACATGTATATATTTACAGTAGTGAGTGAGTATACATATAAAATGAAAAAGTTTACCTGGATCTCACGAGCGTAGAGGGCGCAAACAAGTAGAATCAGCAGCAAGCACAAGGGCACCTTCATCACGAGCCTCAACATGATGATGATGATGTTGATGTTGTGTCTAGGTTATTGTTGATCCAAGTAAAGCTCCCAAAAGGTAAGGGATACACTTATATATAATAAAAACTTTACCAATAGTATACACTGCCGCGCCGCTACCTTTAGGTATAGGTACAACTGCAGCGGGGAGCGGCACGCCGGAGTTATAGGTATATTATATAGGTGAGAGGGAGAGAGAGGTTTTAGCTTTCGCGGAGGTGTCGCGCTCTATAGCGCTATACCCTCTCTATAGCCCCTTTCTCTTCTTTCTCTCCTCTTTTTTTCACCACCACTGAAAATTGGCTTTCAGCTTATAACAATGGGAATGTATGTGTATAAAAGGGAGATATTAGGAAAGAAGAAGAAGAAGAAAAGGGATGAAATATTGTGTGCACACACCACTCGATAATATATGTAAAATATAAAAAAAAGAAAGAAAAAAAAATAAGAAATTGCGAATAGAAGTTGTTTGGTGGCGCTATCTAAGCGCCTTGAATTTCACACTAGACGATGCGATGTTTTCACGTTTTGTTGTTGTTGTTGTTGTTATTATTCAGATTTAAACTATGTACACAATGTTATGTATCCTTCACAAATCCACCTTTTTTTTTATACACACTACAATGACTCTTTAATTAAAAATCCGCACTATGATTATATGTATGTACGTCGAACTGCGTGTTCTATAATACAACGAATATGTGTATATATAGGTATAAGCACGAGACGACGGTAAAACTTGCACTGCCTGTATATAAGCTAATGCTGGTATATCGCTACTCTGGCGGTGGCGCAACGAGCGCTAAAGGGGGTTGCTCAGTTTGGTGGTGGGGCTGCGGGAGGGTGAGTTGACTCTGACTATCTCTATACCCCCTGCACCCACCACCACTACCAATGTTTTACACTACTACAGCTAAAGAGTACGAGTATATATAGGGGAGTGATGGATATGTGGGAGTGGAGGGTAGATTGGCGTCCGCAGAGCTTGCAAGGGTGCCTGCGCGCGCGTGCAGCAGCTCTCATATACATACGAACACACGCGATCTATATATTGACTCTCCCACCCTTACCTTATAGTCGAGAACCCCCTCTTTCTCCTGCGCGAGCTACTATATACGAGAGTGCGGGTGAAGGTGTATTAGTGTGGAACCCCTGCGGCGGCACATACATGCTTATACCCATCAAGGCGATGTTGTTACTGCTACTGCTGCGTCGTGTATACGTGCCCAGCATACAGCGAGGATATACCTACCTACCTACTTGGGGGAGTTATATGTATGTATGGGTAAGTATATACATTTATGTTTATAAAAGGGTGTAAGTTTACAACTACCATTGCTGTTTACGGCTGCTGCGCGCGTCGATCTAACACATACACATACACACAAATGTATATACCGAGAAATAAAGGGGAAACGAGAGATCTATAGTCGGAAAACGAGGGAGGGTTGTATGAGGCATATAGCAAAAGAGAGCTATGTCTGCGCTGTGTTATACTTACACAGTCAGCAGGTCCTCTCTTTCTTTTTTACCACTCTAAACGCGATGTCCCATGTCCCATGTATGTACCTTCTTTCGTGTAGTAAAAGCGAAGGGCTTCGTTATTTCTTTTTTTTTCTCTCCTTTGCACTTTCTTAAAAATTCGATGCGTTCACCTCTGTCTTTATATTCTCTTTGTGCCTTGCGCCTTCAACTTCATCCCCCTACTTTGTATCTTACTCTAATATATACGGCTTCGTAAATCTATGGGGATGTATATGTATATATGTATACCTATATAATACGGGGAAGAAAGTCTTCGGGGAAATTTTTACCTATATATATATTTACTTATTTTTATCTATAGCTATACTTTGATCGTCCAGTTCAAGTGAGCCAAGTATGTAAATTTACCTGTAAGTACACCAGTGTGGTGATGAATTTAATCGAGTCACCACTAACTAGAGTCCCCGCATACGAACAGTGTATGTATATTATATATGCAGATAGAGAGTTATAGGCTATAAATAAAAGTAGAGAGAGTGAGTGAGTGAACGGATACGTGTGCTACTTGCAGGACTTAGCTGTGCGTACAATACTTACTCTTTATACCTATAAAAGAGAGAGAGAGAGAGAGAGAAAGTGAGAGAGAATTGATTGTTCTCCGGATTGACGATAAACGTTAGTATGTACTTATACTTCCTTCGAAACAATCGAACGCACTTTAGGACTTTTCCACATGATTACTTCAAACATATTAGGTATATACAATCGTAAATAAATCCATGAGGTTCCGGCAAGCTTTTTTCTTTTTTTTTTCTTTTCTTTTTTTTTCTTTTTTTGAACGTAGAAAATTTCATACATCCCGTATGTATATACCTATACATATATATGATTCTAAGCTTTTACTTGGATAAGACTTCATACGTTTGAAGTAAAAATAAAAAGGAAGAGAAGAGCTTTTGCAATTGATCACGATTCCTTTAGGTCAGTAGTAGTAGTAGTAGCGTGTATGAACTATATATATATCCGACATGCGAGTATATGTATGTGAGGTAAAAGGGCGTAAATAATACTTTTTACTTACATTCCTCTCAAGAGAGATCACCAAAAAAAAAAAAGAAAGAAAAAAGCGAGAAATCCTTCTTTTTCTTTGGTACAGGGCATAAAGCAAAAGAGAGACTCCCTTTGAGGCCCCTTGTAAAGCCGGTGAAAAAAAAAAATATAGTAGTAGTAGTAGATAGTAGTAGTAACAGTAGTAATAGTAGGATAGTAGTCAGACTCGAGCAAGTATAAAATGATGATGATGATGATACGCGCTGTTGCGAGCTTGTAAAACCGCGCGCGAGCTTTCGTTTATACCAGAAACTGCTTGCGTTCACACATATACACACACACACACACACAAAGAAAGATAAGACGAGAGATGAGTTATATATATACATATATATATTGTATGTACAATTTTCACACCTCTCCTTTTCCGGTCTTACACCTTCCGTAATACATACAGATATACCTATGACCGGATACACTTCATTCTCCTGTGTTTCTTCTTCTCTCACCTTCTATCTTCACCCCCCCCCCTCCTTCTCTCCCCTCGTTGTCATATCTCGCGGGAGTTGTATAGTATTCCGCGTGGACTTGTATTATATACCTCACCTCTCTCTCTCTTCTTCTTTTTCCTTACTCCTACAAGAGAAGCAGAGCAGTATAGTAGCAGTAGCAGTAGCAGCAGCCTGAACACATACCCTTCCGGCCTCTTTATCGTTGTCTCACCTCCGAAAGGAGGAGGAGGCCTCCTGTCATTCGACACAGCCTTTCTCTCTTTATCTCTTTACCCATCCCCTTAATCAACCCGCTCTTCTTCCCTTCTATCTTCAAACCCTGTTCGCTTTGCTTGTATCACGTCAGTACACCTTTTCATCCTCTCTCTAACTTCCTCTCTTCTCTTCTCTTCGTTTCTGATGCTCCTCACTGTCTATACAAGAGAGAGGATATACCTTAAACTCGCGTTCGCTTGATACACGAGCGTTGGTATATATAGTTAGAGAAACTGGCTTGTATATGGTTGATGATGTTCCTCCTGCTAATCCGCCTCGTTATACTCTCTTGTCCGCCCTTTTCACATTGGCCGTCTCTCGACTCTTCTCTCTACTCTACGTTAATCGTTTATGTCCGCCTCTCTTACTCTTTTCTATACCTACTTCTTCTTCGTGATGACGCACCGCTTGCAAATTTTACTCAACCCTTTTTTTCCTTTTTCATTTTTCCTTTCTTTTTTGCGCGTATTATACTAAATTTCCCTCTCATTTTCAACGCGAAATTTTCTCTCAAATACTCGGACCATCATCAGGAAGTAGGAGAAAAGAGAGCGCAGGGCCCTTTTATATATGTATACTATATATATACGCTGGGCATTGGATATATGTATATTATATATAGATATGAAAATCTCCCTTCTCTTTTTCTTTCTCACCTCTTCTCTTCTCTTTCATATAATAAAGTCGGGCCTGAATTATCATTCAAATAAGAGTATGAAGAGAGACGATCTTCCTTATACCCTTCTTTCTCTCTAACCAGGATATAGCAGCTCTCACTCTCTCATTCTCCTGTTAGTGCACGGAAATGAAAATTTCAATTCAACGCTGCACACTTGCCACCTATATTTCCGAGAAAGAGAGAAAAAAAGAAAAGTGAGAGAAAAGGAAGACACTGGATATGGTATGGCTGGGAAAAGAATTTTCAATTGCTGGCTAACTCGTTTTCTCTTCTCTCTCTCTCTCTCTCTTTCTCTTCTTTTCATTTCGAACCTTTCTCTTTTTCGCATACATTTTTCTTTTTATTTTTTTCTTCTCTTCTTCCTTTCTTTTTCTCTTTTATTTTGCAAAATTTAAGAGGTTGATTTTTCTTGAGAAAATGACGCTTCTCTTAATTTTCTTTTCTTGAGGATGGTTGAAGTGAGACTTAATGATATGTTTATTAGGACAATTGTGATGATAATAATAATAATAATTTTAATAGAATTTTTTAGTAATTGGTTTGAGAAATGAAAAATAATTTAAATAAAAATTTTTTTTCTTCATTTGATATTCTTTTGAATGAATTTTTGTCGTTTGAACTTGTATTTTGAATATATCAAACTTTTTATTAAATAAAAGTTTGAAGCTTGTTTTTTATAGCTTCAAAGACTGAAATTGATATTTTTTTACAGTTTTTCAAATTTTATTTTTTTTTTATTTATTGAATTTAACATTTTTTTGTTTATTAAATCCATCTATATACTATATTTACAAATACTATCCGTTCATAGATGAATTCTTTTTCAAGTTACTTTAATCAACTTTTTATATCTATAAAAAAAAAAAAAAAAATCTCTCAAAAGGAAAATATATCTAAAAAGAAAGATTGTTTCAACAAAATAAAAAGTATTATTTAAAACTATTTTTTACTATTTTCTAAAAAATAAAAAATCAAAATAACGTAAACAAAGAACTATTACCCAGAGGGCTAAATGCCATTTAGCCGGATTTTAAGTAGAACTAGTAGTCTGAACTATAGGCCAGACACACGGACCAGTTTATATAAACTACACCCGATGTTACTCGATCAACTTCAATCACGTTTTTTGCTTGCTATCCACTACACACCTCTTTGCCTCGTTTTAAAATCCCCCCTCTCTTTCTCTCTTTTTTTCCCTCAACTACAAACAATCGTATAAGTTACAAAGCTTTCAGAGAAAGTCTAACACGTGAATGTGAGAAAGGGGAGGGTGAAGGGAATTTTAAGCGAGAGAGAGGAAAAAAAAATAGTCAGGCAGGTAAAAAGTTACTTCTAGTCAAATCAAATAATGGCTATGGGATATTCCCATTTTTTTTTTTTTTTTAAATACCTTTGAGAAATTTTAAACTTTGTTAAATAAAGTTTAAAAAAATATTCACAAGCTTTTTGTTTGTTAAATAAACATTAAAAAAGAAAAGATAATTAATAAAAATAATATAAATTACCCTATATTCAAACGTAAATATTCATTTACCGATATTTAAATAAAAAAAGAAAAAAAAATCTTTCACCTCTTAAAAAGAAATTCTCTTACTCAAACATTCTTCAATCTCGCAAAAATCATCAAGCTTTTTTCCCTCTTTCAAAAAATAAAAAACAAAAAAAAAGATTCAACCTTCCACTCAAAAAAGTACCATCAGTATACTATACAGTCCAACAAACATCAAGCACAAAAAATAAAGGATACCACTTATATTCTCAGCATTACATTCCAAAAAAATCTCCCATACCATATATATCCTTTTTCCAGATTCCATCATCAAAAAACTCTTCTCTCCAAAAAAAAAAAAAAGTATCCTCACATACAAAGCCAAAAAAGCAAACCTTTTTCTCTCTACCTCTCATAAACCCGTATACCTACATATCTCTCACCTTCATAGATGTTATCCTTCAACCCGCATATATTCATCACTTTCCCCGATTACAACTTTACGCGACAAAACTTCTACTTCTCTTTTCTTTTTTCCTTCTTTTTTTTACTACCACCATGAAAAGTAACATTCGCCAAGTATTAGCGTTACATTACGCATATCTGGATTTAAAGTAGTATTATACCCTCTCCTGAATATTCTTGCTATATATACCTACCTATAGTAGTAATAGTAGGCGTTTAACATCTCTCGCGAGCTTGCAATTCTCACAGTGTTATAGCCATATTTACACCTACTTCTACAACGCGCATATTATTCCAAGAGGGTGTCAGAAGCAGAGAAAGAAAGAAAGAGAGAGAGAGAGAGCAACGTGTGTAAAGGACGTTTCTCCTGTCTCTCTCTTTTCTTTCCTTTTTACATTTCTCACACCTTCCTTCTCCTCCTTTTTCTCTCCCTCCCACATACATAGCCACTACATTTTCCGTTTCACACATTTTCTCTCTTTTACTCTACTCTTTTTCTCTACTTCATTTTTTATATTATTTTTTTTCTTCTCTTTTTTTTCGGCATTGGCAAGCTCAAGCTGCGGGTTGGCATTATGGTAGGGTGTATGGGTCACCCACTCCCCGCAAGTATAAGAGTCACTACTGCGGATAGTGCGGGTGAACACACATTCATATTATGCATGTATAGGTATAAAGTATATACGTATAAGCCGTCCAGTGTAGTAGTAGTAGTAGTAGTAGTAGTAGTAGTAGTAGTAGAGAGAAGGCAAGAGAGGTACAGTATAAGTACCAAAAGAGAGAAAGAGGGCTCGACGAGAGTGGCTGGTTTCACACTGACTTTCGCGCTTGCATGTATAATACATGTACAGAGAAGCATGAGAGAGAGAAAGCTGCGACGAGAGTATACTAGCCGCAGCATGTACTACGTATCATGTATATATATAAGTGTATGCGCATGTATATGACATGCTCGAGCTTTCGCACTCCTCCGTGTGTATATTTGTGTAGATACTTGAATATGAGAAAGTGGTAGTGAGTACATATGTATATATGGAGGAATGAGAAATAGGAGGAGAAGGCGTGTACTGTTGAGGTGGCCACGCGAGGAGATTAGTCAATAACGCCACAGTAGGCGCGGGAACGACTATACGGTATAGGGTATAAGAGCCAGCTTGCAAGCGAACGAGTAGCGGGGGAACTTTTGAAAAACTTCACGCGCACACGACAGCCGCGGAAATGTCCAACTCCTCCCCACTACCAACTTCTTTTCACCACCTATATATACAACCAACCACCCTCTCTTTCTCTCCTTTATATTGCGGTTTTGCGACATATCGCGAGTGTGAAAGGGCGGAGGCGCACATGCTGCTATACCGTATATAGTAATATACTACGGATTAATGTCCCATACTTGTATAAAGTATAAAACGCGCGTTCTGTGCCCACTGGTTTATAAATGTTTCTTTTTTCTTTTTTCTACTTTTACAAATTGCTTCTTTTTTTTTCTTTTTTTTTTTTAATCCCTGCTGATATGTTGGACTTTCGTATTGTATGGGCATATATGAACAAATTTTCAACGTTGTAAAAGTTATATGATGTTTTGGATTGTTTTTTCTTTCTATGTCAGTTTTGTTGGATATAAAATATTGTTGAATTTCAACTGAAGTTTTGGATGTTGAAATTTAATTTTAAACTTCTCGATGAAATTCAGAGTTCAAAATAAATACAATGTATATTATGTATTATGACATTGATTGCTTTTATATTTATGCTAAAAAATATATAATGTAAATTAAATGTATCAAGACTTATATTATGATTGACATAATGTATAGCAATACCGGAAAATATAGATAGTATATATATTAAGATTACTTTAAATACGCTATATTTATCTGTGCCATTACAATATTATTAAAACATAAATTTAATGAAATAATATTGTAATTGAAATAACAAATTTTATTTAATAATTATTTATTGAATTTTTTATAATCTATCCATTAATCATAGTAAAACAAATAAAAATATTTGAGTGCAAAAAAATTTTAAATTGTTGACTGCAATCTAAAGTAAATTAATAGATTAGATATAATGATTTTATTAAGAATTTATTGTTTGAACAATCAATACCTACTCAGAAGAAAAATGCCAAGTTTGAAAACTTAATTCATTTTGTTTTTGATTCATCTACTTTTTTATTATTTATTAAAATATAAATAAAACTATATTTGTTATATTTTATTAATAATATTTATTGATAAATGGTAAAATAAGTTAGATAGAGGTATGTGTTTGAAAGATAAGCAAACATTAGTTTTGAAACAATTATCTAGGATTCATAACTTAAAGTGATTTGATACAATATTCATATCATTCGATCAATTCATCATAACAATCAATTGAAATTACCAGATGTAGATCTATAATTTTATTTTTATTTATATGTATCAATGCACAGATTTTTACAAGGTTCGCAATAGCATGATTGTATTGACTACTGCAGCACTTACTATAAACGATATCTTTAAACCTCTACACGACCACCAGGAAGTCCTGAAATAGGCTGTAGATCCAACATTCGCATACGCTGGAGTTGCGCTTCTCTGTATTCGTCAGTGAATGTTATTGGAAGTGGAGCATATACTAAAATAAATTATTTAAAATTACAGCATCTTATTGTTGATCATTTTTTTTAAGAAAAAAGAAAAATGTTTTGATAATTTACCAAATTTTTTACACCATACAACCATCCAAAGACCTAGTGCTAGACTGAAGCAAACTGCTCCAAGGATTGATTTCCACTCTCCATCAGGAGCTTCCAGTTCAGCAAATGTTTGTCTGAAACTTGCTCTGTACAGTATCTTTTTTTCATCAATAGATAATTTTTTCCAGTCTCCTTTTTCCTTGTCTTTCAAGACCTAAAAATATTATGTTGGAACATTATTGAATTATTCAATTCCAAAATTATAAAAGAATTTCTTTTTTCTTACCTGTATATCAGGAGTAATTTCCTTGTATCTAATAGCAGGCATAGGAAATTCAGCTGCATCGACGTAAATTGGTTCTGTATTGCATCCCATTCCAACAATCTCCCGAGTTCCAATTCTTGCTTCTGCTCGATAAGACCGAATCTGTGCCTTATTAATAGTTTGGCGTAAAACTGCTGTCAGAGTTCTTGAAGCCATCTTGACTAAAATAAAAATTTTTGGCTTCAAATACAATTTATAAATCATTTAATTGTATTAATATTATCTTTTAATTTTTGTTTAATACACAATGTAGAATTATATTTAATATTATCACAAACTAACATTTTAAATATTTAAATTATTATATAAACTATTGCATAAATAAATTCTTAATTTCAATTAAAGTATACAAATAATCATTAATTTAAATGTTCGATTCAACTGGCATATTTATATTGCACATTATCATGTAAGAATAAAGTATAGCTACATGTCATAAAAAATTAAAAATTAAGTTTTTATAAAATTTGCAATTTAAGATTTTCTAAATTTTACAGCTTCCATCAAGTAATATTCATAATAATAGTTGTATGAATAGTATATTAACTTTATAGCAATCAATAAACCAGTCTGCTCCAAATCAAAATCAAAACAATCCACTTGTCAGCCTCTAATTCTCAACATTCTTTCATTCTTCAATTTGTTAAACCTACTACCTATAAACCATGAGAGTCAACAATAACGCAATCCAAACAAAAAAACCTTAGGTAAATACAAATCACCGGAGCTCAAGAAGATCATTTACCCAAGACGTCCGATTGGATAAAATAGCAAAAAGGAGCGTATCACATGACGCGTAATAGAACACAACGTTCCATTGAGAGCAAGTGGTCTAATCGCATGTGGACATAAAAATCAAGCATCCTCACGTCGCAAGTTCCATCTCCAAATACATGTCGTGCAGATGAGGAAGACCCTCGCGTGCTACATAAATCAACGCGTTTATGCTGCGCAGCGTGTATTACCTAATCATTGGTGAGGACGAGCTACCGCTTCGGATGATAGTAAATTCCGAGACCGAGAGGTTGGATATTGCGATTATAGGAAAGTATAAACTAATACGAAGCTTATGAGATAAGAATTTGGTAGAGATGACTTACCTTTGAACCCGGTGAAAAATCACTGGGTAGTCGCAGCTGGGCCTAAGTTCCTCGTTCTCTGAATCCCACGACGGCGGCGAAGGTCGATAGCGCTAGATATAACTCACTAGAGGGAGCGTCTGCTTGAGAGTCCCCCCGCCAGCCCCCTCTGCCCCTAACCACTCCAAAATGCAGATGTGAAATTTTATGACTCGTGTAGTGATTTTTCAATGATTTTTTCGAGAATTTTCGTTTTTTTTTTTTTATAAAAGGTTATTAAGATTTTGAGTTTTACTACTTTAATTTGAGATAAGAGTTTTTATTTGTTAATTGCAATGTCTGTGAAATTAAATTTTGGTAAAAAAAAGTTTTTCTTTGATTTACGTTGTATGTAAATGTAAATAGCGCAATTTTTTAAATGAAGAAAAGAAATCGGAGCACTGGTTTTATTTGTGATAAATCTTTTTATTTATATAGATTAATAAGTAGTTTATTAAAAATATAGCTAACTAAAGATATTAATTTTTTGAATAATACAATTTTATCAATTCTGTAGAATGAGTGCAAATTCGAACACACAACAAGTGTATTAAACAGTCAGCTGTTTTGATTTTACATTTTCACGCAGGCACAGTGTTTTTAAATGAAGTAGCGTTATTTTTATTCTTCCTTTTAAAAAGATAAATTGTAGAAATGTGATTAATAGATGTGTATATTTTTGTTAATTTTTTTTAAGTTTAGTTATTTACATTCACAATTGAATAAAGCTGTTGTAATTCAAGAATTTTAACCTAAAAAAATGCAAACAGAAAATGAAAAAAATATTAAATGGAAAAATAAAAACGAGAATAAGGTATCAGAAAAACACAAAGAATTAGCAAATTTTATCAAGGATGTTCACACGCAATTACGCCATGATTCTGAAGTCCGTGGAGTAGAAGAAGCTTGGAAAATACATGTTACTCAAGAAGAAAAATTAAAGGTGAAATTTATAATTAAAATTTTTTAAATTTTAAATTGATTTAAGATATGAATGAAATTAATCTACATTATTTTTAGAATTATGCAAAGTCTATGTATCAACTTGCAACAGAACATTGGGAGCAGAAATCACAAACTGCTGATCCGCTAACTTATTGTAGAATTGAATGGATCAAAAATGAATGTAAAAACTATTTTTTTAACAGTGGAATGAAAAAGTTTGATGACAGAGAACAATATTTATTAGAAAAAGATGTTGATGAATTAAATTCAATTAAAATCACTAAAAAAATTGAAACTATAGTAAAAGATACAATTAATATCCTAGATGTTGGAAGTTGTTATAATCCTTTTGCTAAAGACAAATCATTTTCTGTAACTGCTGTAGATATTGCACCTTACTCAGATGATGTTATCAAATGTGATTTTTTAAATTTGAAAGTGGGAGATGAAGAAAAATTTTTAGACAATGAAAAAACTTTAATTGAACTACCAAAGTATTCCTTTGATGTGGTAATTTTTTCTTTACTTTTAGAATATATTCCATCTCCAGAACAAAGATTTTTATGTTGTAAAAAGGCATATGATTTATTAAGTGAAGGTGGTATTCTGTTTATTATCACACCTGATTCAAAGCATCAAGGAGCCAATGTAAAAATTATAAATACATCTTGGAAAGTTGTCTTAGCAAAATTAGGTTTTATGAGAATAAAATACGAAAAGTTGCCACATATTCATTGCATGATATTTAGGAAATGCTTTAACAAAGAAGTACCAATGAAACAAATTGATTGGGAAAAAATACCTATAAATAATGAATTGTATTCATCGATGAAAATTTTTATTCCTCAAGACTTTCAAATAAAAAAATTAGAAAATGTTAAATGTAATGAAATGCTAAGTGAATACAATGATCAGGAATTAAAGACTTTATTTGATGAATTGCCTTGTGAAATATAAATTTTGCATATATAAAATCTTAAAGAAGTTTGTTGAAGTTTGACTATTGTAATAACCATTGTATTAATATTAAGTTTGAAAAAAGAATATTTTTATAACAGTTAAAATAAATAAATGAATATACTGTTTTATTAAAAACAACACTTTATTTTTCATCAGTCATCTCGCACTTTTCAATTATGATAGTTACATACAGAATTAAGGGAATGGAACAGTGGAATTGTAATATTCCTTATAAATGGCAGTAGTTTCTTTGATTGATAAGAACTTATAATCACTATAATTCGACTAAAATAAATTAAATAAAAATTATACACAATTGTTCTAATACATTCACATTGTTGAGCATATATTAAAGATCTGCTTCAACAAAATTTCAGTCATGAGAAATTGACATAGGCCTTAACATTTTTTTTATAAACAAAAGCATTTCACATCTGAGTTATCATATACACATATCTTACTTCTAGTAAAAATGTTATGCAAAAAGTAGATTTTTAAAAATTTCTTAATCCTAATCATATAATTGAAATTCAACTTTAAACTTAATCAAAATTTTAACAAGCAAAAACACTTGTTGGTGTTTAACGTTGTTATAACTAATTTAAAAAAAAACTTAATACAATTAAAAAATACTGGAAATTTATAAAAATCAGTCATTAAAAACATTGATATGAAACGCTTTTGAAAGAGTTTTTCTTAAAGTCTTAGAGTTGTACTAGATTTATCAGTTTATTGGTAACAGGATTTCAAAGAAATCTGTAGGATTTCACAATATCATCATACATATTGTATAAAAATTGTATAAAAGTTTATAGACTTATGTTTACATTTTCTTCCAATACTTCTCAAAATACAGGTAAAAGAAATTTATAGTTAATATAAATTTTGTAAGACATTTTGAGAAATTGAAAGAAAATATAAATCTCTTTTTTGATATCAAAATTGATCATACGTCATAAATTTTTACAAAACCAAAAATTAAGTTTAGATAGCAATAATTGAGCTACTCAGCTCGACACCGTCAATACAAAACCTTATTGTAGATCTCCTTGCAAAATAGCATCCAAAATAGTAAGCCAAAAAAGCGACTTACGTAAATAAAATGAAAAAATACAACTAAGGTACATTTACAGATGTATACGTGGAGGTACACTATTCGACTTGTTTTCAGCCTTTAATTCACATTTTATAAAGTTGAGCGTTTCGAGAATGAACTTGAATGACGGCCTGTCCGAAGACTTGCGGTTCCAACAAAGTTTCATGAGCTCGTAGATAGCGGTAGGCGTGTTCTCCGGACACTGAAGCACATTACCCTCCTTAATATACTTGACAACTTCCTCATGCGTCATGCCATAATATGGTTGAAGCGCGAAACTAAATATCTCCCAAAGACAGACAGCAAATGCCCAGACATCCGATTCAACGGTATATTTATTGTAGAGTATACTCTCAAGCGGCATCCATCGTACTGGTATTGCATCCTGCTCATCTCCCTTGTAGTAATCTTGCAGATATATCTTCTGTGAGAGTCCAAAGTCTGCAATTTTGACAACCCTTTCGTCATTGATTAGACAGTTGCGCGTCGCCAAATCACGATGAACAAACTTTCGGTCTGACAAGTACACCATTCCTGAGGCAATCTGTCGGGCAATGTTAATGAGGTCCATATGTGAAAGTCGCGAGTCCGGAGCGTATCCATCATCTGTGATTGCGTTTGCACGCAAAGTATAGTTGTTGTAAGGTGAACACGAGCGTAAAAATTCGTTGAGATCGCCTCGGCCCATGTATTCAAACAGCAGGCACATAGGCCTGCCCATCGCGCATACGCCTAGCAGTTTTACAATATTTGGATGGTCAAATTCAGCGAGTAGACAGGCCTCGCGCTCGAAGTCGACCAGCAAATCATCTGAAGCCTCTTCCTTCAGCATTTTCACAGCCACATTGGAAAAATCCTCATCAGGCACCAGACCTGGCGCCTTAGCTTGAAATACACGACCAAAAGCTCCTTGACCAAGATCTCTCACGTAAATTATGTTGTTACGTGGAAATTCAAGTTTCTCCAACTTTGGATTTAACTGGATACCGGTTTTGTGATATGCGTCGTTGTTTGGCAATTTATTTAAATCAATGTTGACTTCCTATAAATATTTAAAAATAAGATTGAGAAAATTATTTAAAAATTTATCATTGAGAATATAAAATGACGTACCTGACACTCAGTCTGATTGTATCCTTGATGTCTTTTATAAAATCTTTGGCTTATAAGTATAATCAATATAGAAATAATTAAAACAAGAAATAATAAACCTGATAAAATAAGTATAAAAGTTGGTGTTAAAATATTTTCCCAAGTTAGTGCGTTTGTAGGTACTTCTTTAATATTGATTTCTGTTGAATTTTCTGCAAAATTTAAAATGATAAATTATTACTTGTAGTTTAAAATCTAATATAAATTATTTAATTTTAGATCCTAGTGTTTACCACATAAAGGAATGTCGCAATGTTCCCATCTTATTTTAGGATCCATAGTGAAACACCAAGGCATTTTTTCATCCCCGCCAGCATTTCTGCAGTGATTTTCACCCAAACGTATTTGTGGAAAGACATCTGGTGGTCCATCGTGACTGTGAGGTTTTTGATCTTTCCACATTTGACAATCTAGACCACTTTTTGTTTTGTTCACTTTGCCCATATAAAACCGTCCTTTTCCTCTATAACAATCATCTGAAATTTAAAAAGAAAATTGTTAAAAATTTTTAGAATTATTCAATTTTAGAATTATTACAAAAAAAAAAGACTTACATGTCACATCTTCTTCTCTCATAACTGTTAATGAGACATGAGAACATGTCATTTTTTCCTTGGAAATCTTTGGTAACTTTTCGCATTCTGGCAGTCTAAAATGTCCTCTAGACCTTATATAAATTTCTCTAAGTTTGTTGTCCTCAATTAGTGCCCAATCATTGAAACAAAATTGTAGTTTTACAGCCATGCAGTCTTCATAACAAAGAGGTAAACCAACACCTCCTTGACATTGTGGAAATGCATACAAGCACAACATTTTCTACAATAGAAAAAGAATTGATATTATATCATCTTTATCAAACAGATTAATACATAATATTATAAAAAAAAATTCTTCAATACCTCTGCAGCAGAGCGACATGGTTCTGTCAACTTTTGTATCAATTCCCCCCATAAATCAGTAGTAATTTTTTCATTCAGCCAGCCGCTAGGATTATCAATGGAATCATTGAACCACACAGTTCCAATCCCAGTAAGGTATTTCTTGCAAATTTTGCCATTGTAAGGTGCGCAATAGCCACCTGGTTGGCCTGTAAATAATTTCCAACAACTTTAATCAAAATCAATAATTAAACAACAATATAAACTCCTTTAACAAAATAAAAAAAGACTAACCTGCATACGCTCCAATAGTGACAAGAAATCCAGACACCAAAATAATGACATTCCAAAGCATCATAGTGCAATTATTTCGTACGATGTGAATGTACTAGCTGTTCTTCGCTATCACTTATAATAATAATAAGACAAACGCTTCCCCGCATTACCTCCAAAGTCGTCTTTAGATCTCTACAACACTTATGTATGCACTTACATGCGTATACATATATGGAACTTGCTGATTAGTAGCGAGAGCGCGGCCGATTACATTGTTTATCCGGACTCCGCTTTCGCGTACGGCCGACTACTTATAAGGCCGGCTATCTGGCTGCAGCAGCCTACCTCCTCCAGCAGTTCTGTTTTATTGGTACGTGGTGCTCGCATATCAATCCGGCCTCGCTGCACGTGAAGCCTGCTTAGCTCGCCAGCAGTAGCAGCAGTGAGTCATTGATATGTGTACGCGATAAAAACTTTGATTGAAAAGGTGCAGCGTAAACAAAAGATTTAGACTCTTAGCACTCCGTAGATGCAGGTACGGATGAGCTGTATTTCAGTAGTTTGAAGTTCATCATTGATGTTCTAACAACACTTCTCCAGCTGCTATAATTCTGTTGTATTGTTATAGGGGTTGATATCACAAAGGAACGGGGCGCTCGCGAGTATACAGGATACTGCTTTCATCGACCGCTTCTCCTTGTCACAACTGGAGCAGGATTTTTTGGTTGCACTTTGAGTTTAATTTAGCTTTTTTATGTACACATGTAAAAGAGGAGAATATATGAGTCAATAAAAAATAATGCACATTTACAGTGACGACGGCGACGACCTGTGTGAATATAAACTGTGTCCGCGAGCGCAATGTACATATATATAACACTGAACTACTGAGAAGCATCCTCCTTGAAAATTTAGGGTTGCATTGAAGGGGGAAGGGGGGGGGGGAAACAGCGCCACCTATTTAATTACAATTTTGATTTTTACAGGACAGTTATTCGATTTATAATTTTTTACTGAAAAAAAAATATTTTTTCAATTTATGATGAGTTAAAGTTATATATTTTATATTAATTTAGTCAATTTAATTTTTTAGATAATTTATCTCAAAATATTTTTTTACCTATATTTTTTATAAAATATAGGTACTTGTTTAAAATGTTAAAAAAGTTTAAAAAAAAACAAAATTATTTTTACACACCAATCAAATCTGGCAGAAGAGGGTGAAAATAAATCGGTTAATTGTTTTTTAAGCCTTTATGACACTTTTAACAAGTGTATTTCGCTATGAGATCACACTAGCACAATAGTTTATTAATTACGGGTGCCGGGAATCGAACCCATGACCTATAGATTGTGAAGCTAAGGCTTGGTCGCTTGGCCAACTGTGCCACTAGAGATCTTTTCTTACTTTTAATTTATTTAATATTCGTATTTTATGAAAAGCAAATTTTTTAATTACTTTAGTAATATGAGAATTTTAATAATTTTTTTATAAAAAGATGAAAGAAAACTAAATTTGTTGGATTCTTTTAAAAGTTGCGTCTGCTTTATAATTTATTCAGTTTTAATTTATGTTTTGGCCAAAATACTTATTTTACTAATACAATATTCTAAATTATTTCTTTTTAACGTGATCATATCATACTACCTATATATACTTATATATATCTTACAAGTTTTTTGAGATAGCAGTTCAAAAATCTAAGTCGTTGACAACTTACAATTTCGACGCTGCTATTTCTAAACAATAATATAATACAGTGGCGGTTTCGGATACAAGCAAATTTGACTTTATCGCCAACTGTCAAAAAAAATTTCCGTACCTTAAACCCTATTCTTCATAAATATGTGAACTTTTTAAAACTTTGCGCAATCACTATCATCAATTGCATTGAATAACAATGCTTTTCGGAAAAAAGATAAAGCTATTATGAAAAAAAAAGATAAAATCAAAATTACCGTGTTTAATGCTATTGGTCTATTAAAATTTCGTACGACTTTTTATCTGTGTAGCAATGATTATTAAGGGTTACAAAAAAGCTGTTTATTATCTCAAAGCTTCGGGAATTTGTGTTATTGTTGTCAGGTATGCTTATATTTTTTATGTTTTGTAAACAAAACATTTTAAGGTTAATGTGTCATTGTTGACATACTGTATATCAATACAATCAAAATGTTTAATAACTATAAAAAATGTTTTGTTTTTCATAATAAGTGGTAGTTGGCTTTTGTATCAAGTAAGGCAAACATCAGTGTTACTTAATTCTGTTGTACCAAAAACCATTCCAGAACTTGAGCGTACAAAAGCTCAGTACATTTATATTGATGATCCAAGATTTAATGGTATTGCATCAATGTTAAATATAAAATAACATCTAATGTTCAAAAAAGCTTTAAACAACTTTTTTTTTTATTTACAGATATTTTTATGCTTAGACATGCTGATAATTTGCATTTATCTGTTACCATGGAAAAACCAAAAAATTTATCTTATGTTGTTACAAAGTGGTTTAAATCTTTAAACCGTAAGATAGCATTTCGTCTATTTCATGTAGCTCAAACAGGTGATAAATTTGAAAGAAAAAGAGCAATACGTACTTTAAGTTCATTAAAATATTTAAGAGGTATTTAAAAAATTATTTGGCAAATGTTCAAGCAAAAGTGTAGATTATAATACACTTAAATTTTGTTTGTAGATTGGCATTATCAACAAATGGCTCAAATGTTAGACGCAAAAACTGCAGTTGCTTTAGCACGATTACATGATTCTGATTTACGCTTCTTTTTAAATCCTCCTTATTTTAAACAGAAAACTACACTAAATGTTAGTCAATTTTCTTTCTTTAATAAAAGTTTTATAAATGCATGATTATTAATAAATTTAATATTTATTATGATAAATTTATGGATCAGGATGTTGGTGAAAAACTTCAAAGTTTATTAATAAAATTGAATGCTTTATGTGGTGGATGCCATCCATGCTTACTGCAATTTCTTCAAAAAAAATTTCAAAATCCTCAACGTGTAAGTAAAATGTAAAATTTTTAATAACAGGGAGATTTAAATAATTAAAATTCATGAATCAATATTTTATGTAATACAAAAAAATAATCTTGAATTTCTTAGGAAACTTCAATTTTTGAACATGACTTAACTCATATTGGACTTGGTGTACCTCCACCAATAGCATGGGATCAAGATTTTTTATTAAACTGTGTACAAGCAGTTCATCATCATTCTTCTTTAGATGAACATAGTAAAGGTATATATTTTATTTTATAAAAATTAGAAACTGAAAGATTATTAAAAATTTAATTATCTTATTAATTTAATTTACAGAAATAGCTGATGTTGGAGGATTACAAGTCTTAATGAATGTTTACAAACTTGTAGGAGATAATATTGAAATGTGCTCTTTGATAGCTAAAATACTATCAAATTTATCTTTACATCCAGAATATTTGGATGATATTTTTAAATCTGGTAAATAAGAAAATAATTTAAATAAAACCAGCTTTGTAAAAATAATAAAATTGTTTAAATTTGCTTAAAGGATGGATTGGAATTTTGGCATCGTGGTCTCGGCATACTGACATCAAACTTGCTGCGCCTGCAAGCAGAGCACTAGCAAATCTAGACTATGATGATACAAAGCATGAAAAGTATCACCAAAGAATTTATCCTCTCTATCCATTACACAAAATTTCACTTGAAACAAAATTAGATGTAATTTTTGTACATGGGCTGCTTGGTAGCGTATTCATAACGTGGCGGCAACGTGATCCTGACAAATCTTTACCTTTGCCAAGTAAGTTTCCTACTAACATGTGTTCAAACAATCAAGTAAATTTTTATCACAAGCATCTGTCTTTTAGCATCTACTGTTGATCCAATAAGCTTGTCGGCAATCGTAGACGATTATCCATCAGACTTTTTAAAAGACTTAGCACGAGATTTTGAGCATTTAGAATGGGAACGCATTGGTCACGACTTTGAAGTTGTGTTGCATGATTGTCCAGTGAATATAGATTACAAAATGTCTGGTCCATTCTCTTGTAATGGGTAATTATCATTAATTAAACTTACTTAACATGTTTAAATAATTAACATTAATTTTTAACATACCTATAATTAAATTATTTTAAAATTTAATAAGAATCAAATATAATCTATTTTATATTTATATTTTTATTTAATCTAAATTTAATTTAATTTTAATAGCAGTGACGCGTGTATGCTTAAAAGCGAGCTGGATTGTAAAACGCGAACACAATGCTGGCCAAAAGACTGGTTATCCGAGGACGTGCCAAATTTACGCATTATCGGAGTTAATTATAGTTCAAATTTATCAATGTGGACTCCTCTGTGTCCAATTGAAGGTGTTAGGTAATTCACATAAATTTTCTTTCTTTTGATCTAATTTTCAACTTCCGTTTTACTTTTTCTCACCCACACTAAAATCTCTCGTATTTTTTTCCAGGAGCACATTAAAAGAACGTAGCAGTGAATTCACGCGGAAGCTTGCGACAGCAGGCGTGGGAAAACGTTCGATTGTATGGGCATGCCACTCAATGGGTGGACTACTTGTCAAAAAAATGCTTGTTGAGGGTATGTAATTTTTGTTTTTATTTTTTTTTTGTCTTTATACCTTAGCTGTAATTAGCCAGTTCGCGCTGTCTGTTAAAAACAGACTTTGCTTGCTCATTTTAGAGTGGAAAAGTGGAGATAAAAATAATCTACTTCGCAACACAAAGGGCATTGTTTTCTACAGTACGCCGCACAAAGGCTCACGTGTCGCTGCTCTCAATCAAACGTCTCAAATGTTGCTTTGGCCGTCTATTGAGGTTCAGGAGCTGCGAGAACGTAAGTATATAATTTACCTTGCGTGTTTATTTATTCTTTTTCTCTTAATTTAAAGTTAATTTTTTTTAGAATCTCCACAATTACTTCAACTTCACGAGGATTTCTTGAAAATGCTTCAAGAACACGATATTGAAATTGTTAGCTTTAGCGAAACAAAACCAACTCGTTTTACTGCTTTGAAAGTACCAATTAGAATAGTGTCTTCTGAATCTGCAGGTATAAAAAAAAATTGATAGTTGATCTGATTCATCAAATTATATTACTAACATTATATTGTAAATCTTTTTAATATTACAGATCCTGGTGTGGGTGAATTTTTCGAAATTCCACAAGATCATCTATCAATTTGCAAACCCGCCAATAGGTAAGTCAATTATATTATTTATACTAGAAATTATAAAGATTAGCCTAATAATTTCTATGTGTGCAGGCAATCTTTCCTTTATCAAAAATTCTTGGCTGTGATTAAACGTCATGTCCAGACTAACGATGACAACAGTTTATACTGGAAAAATTTATTTATGTTTTAACTGACAGTGTAAATAGCCTTAATATGTTGTATTATACCTTGTAAATATGAAAAAAAAAGTCAGCATAAGGGAAAAAAAAAGTTGAAAGTGGCCAAAATAAAAAAGACTGTGTATTTTTTTTAATAAGAAAAAAAAGTAAGTTTAATAAAATTTAAAAAGTACTGTATTCTGACACATTTAATATCTATTAAAATTATTTACAATTAACATTAATATATCCTAATCGATAACAGGCTTTATTCAAGTAGAAATAAATATCTCTAGCAAGTAGTAATTCAAGTCAATTTTTTTTACAATAAAAGAAAAAAAAATAATCTCATTCTCAAAAAAAAAAAAAGAATTAAAAGTTAATGTCGTAATCGGGATGATGGCGAGAGTAATTTGATCCACTGGCATGCGTCGGTGGATAATAGTAACCATTCCATTCAGATTTCCAGCTGTCGTACATATTGTATTTCCTTTCGTACGGCAGTCCATCAACGAGAATCTAAAAAATTCATTTTAGCATCAATAAAAAAAAAGAAAAAATGATACTCTCAAACTACTTATATTCCAATCAGACGTAACTTCAAAATCGATTTTATACCCAAGACCACTCGAAAACTTTTCCAATAACCAGTCGTGCGCAAGAGAGGATAGCTTTATTGAAACACGTTGAAAAAGAAATAGCTTATAACGAAATAACTCACCTTATGTGAAGTCGATTCGTAGGGCTTATCATGCCAGCCTGGATCACTCCACATGGCGTGCTGGACCTCGTTGTGTCTTGGGTAATCTGCGGCCGGTGGCCGAACAGGACCTGAGCTGTGGCCCATAGTTGCGTTTTTCGACATCTCTTCCTCGTACATCGCGCTTATCGAGGGCTTCAATTTTGAGCCGTGCTGTCGATTCACCAGCTGTTGGCAGTAGATAAAGATGTTTGATTTTTAGTGAGGTTGACGAAGTAAGGAAAATGGGTCGAGTTATTCGAATTCGTATTAGAGTTGATAGGGATAAAAATTATTGGAACGAAAAGAGGAAGGGATTAAAATTTTTGAAGGGCTATTGTTTTTTTTCGATTGGTTCGAATTTCAAGCTCTAACTTTTGCAATATAGATTTCAAATTCGAAAAAAACTTCATCATTTTTTTTATCAAATAATGGTATTAAAAAAAAAAATGCAACACTATTAAGTATTTGAATACAATTGACGATTTATACGATACTTACGACAGAGACACCAAAGACAATTGTAAAAAGTAATCCTCCCACACCAATAACCATCATGGCTATAGCCCATTGCGGGATTAATCTATCATCTTCTTGACTAAGTTTCGGAGCAGTAATTCTCGGTATTACTGTAAAAAATTAAAACCATCACATATAAATCGCGTCTTCACACGCTACTCTATTATATTTGATCAAATTTAAAAATAATACTCACCAACAAAGTCTGTAGATTTAGGTTCAATAACGAACCTGCCAAGTTTAAGTGGTCCCTTGGGTGTAGCCTCCATTGGATTATCCTGATTAAATGTTCTAAGCGAATCGTGGAATATGACCTTCAATTGTTGCGTATTGATTTTCTCTTTAAGATCCGCAAGCTCGACGAAATAATCAACGAGTACGCTGCCTTGACTGTGATAATAAATGTAAAAAAACGTTTAGTTATTAAACTCAAATTCAAATTAAAAAATCAATAATTAACATATCATGTAAAAAGTTAAGTCTTACCTGAACGAGTCAATACGTATATTACGGAACCATTTCCTCAGCACCGGTGATTTAGCAAACACAAGATTCATCTGCAACAACAAATCATCATCATTATTTAATAATCAAATACTCTCTTTCATATTTTTCATTATCAAAACCATCATAGATATATATCATAACTTACCTCACGTTCAATTTCCTCAGCCAAATCCTGCCATTCTCTTGTATTCCTATCGAGCAACTCAGGCAACCAAGTTGCATTTTCAACAATCCTTATGGTACCAGCTACTTCGCAAGCTTCGTCGCAAAGTCCAGGTGTCGTAGGTCTAATTGTCGTTGTAGTTGTCGTAGTTGGTATGCTCGTACTTGAAATACCATCACCAGATTCTGTAGCTGATGGTGGTTGAGATGAATTAGCAGCTCCTGCTGAAGCTGTAGCTGTACGTGCAGCTTCCAAAAGTTTTTCGATCGATATTGGTGTTGTCGATGAACTTGGCCAGCCAGTGAATTCGGTTGTTGCTCTGAGAAAATAAGTTATATAATTTTTATTTTATGTTACCGATGATTATTTATATTTTATCTAAGAAAATCAATAAATGTCATAACCGATTTATCTTACAGGCTTTTCTCGAAAACACTTTAAACAAGAAAACGCGCCATTAAATGTACCTATATACATACATTCAACGTTCGAAATCCCCCTCTTTCAAAGTTATTATAGCCTCATAAAGCTTTCGTATACGTAAAGTTTTACGCAACTCTCTTCTCAGCCTCCTCCACCTATATTTCTCTTTTCTTGCAACTATCCTTTTTTTTTGCGAAAGACTTTTCCCGCGTAATTTCGATACACATGCCAATACATTCTCTCTCTCTCTTTCGCTCGTAAAAATATATATAATACAATATAGCAAATCTTTCTTCACCGATATTTCTCATAAAATAGTCGTTAAATCGAACTAAGCAATAATCACGTAAATTTCAACCTTTCTAAGAAAAAGCTTAAATATTTATTTTAATTTTAAATATATATACCTTACGCTAAATATTAAAACAAGCCCATTTTACATATTTATTTCTTGCGTTCTCTATTTAGCTTACCGATTTCTCATTTTTCATTCCAACAATTTATATACATAAATCTATCAATCACAATAATTCATCAATATTTACCAAGAAAAAAAAAGCATCTTACCTAGAAGGCCAACCCTTTTGTATTTTTGGTGATGCAGCATCAGGTCCAACACCACGATTACTCGGTGTCGTTATTTTATGTATCGGTTTTCTACCACCAGGTCGACTTGGAAATACAACTTTAACAGGTGCACCATTAGCAGATTGTTGTGTTGACGGACCAACTTCGTTACCATTCGATGGAGCAAAACCTTCGGGTAACAAAGCTGATATATCTATATTTGATTTTGCAAGTAAATCCTCGACTGGTATATTAATACTTGGACTTGCTTGTTCGTCTTTATCACCTGATTTAGCATCTAACGTTAAAATTAAAATTCAAAATAAATATTTTTGTGAAATTGTATAATAATTTTGAAAAAAAAAATTATTTAATTAATTTTATCTTACCTGGTTTATAACCAGAAGGTAATAAGGACGATATATCAACTGATGATTTAACTAACAAACCATCAAGTGGATCCCCTACTTTCGAACCATTTGGCCTTGAAGTTTCAGCATCTAAAATAAAATAAAAATAAACATCACATATTAGGTATACCCTCAATTAAAAGTAATCATCATTAAACCAAACTTTATATATACATATGTGCAAATTTCATTTTTTAATTCTTACCAGGTTTGTAGCCTGCAGGTAGAAGGGCAGATATGTCGAGGTTGGATTTCGCAAATAGATCTTGTATGGATTTTGCACGTTCGGTCGTTGTTGATGATGATGATGAAATTACAGCATCTTTCGTCTCTATATTTTTACTCTTTGATAATATTTCGCTGAGCAGTGATTTTTCCGTGCTTGTTTGTTCTTTTTTAAGTTTGTAGCCTGCGTGTATTTATATTAGATTTATTTTTCTTTTTCTTAATTTATATGTTTTTTCTTTTTTATTTCGAACGTCTTATATTTAATTAATTTATATCAAAGTTAATGTTATAGCACTAGTACTTTTGTACTTTAGACTTTAAAGTCCATTTTATTCGTTTCAACGTTCGTATATAAGTTTGGATTACGTATAATCAAAGCGTAGTATATATCGGATAAGCCGTAAATGTATAGACATAAGAGTACACCTATACAACAGCTGGCGTACTATTATTTCTTCTTTGTTTTATTTTTGTTTTTTTATTCTTTTTTCGTAATCGCACAATAAAGACCAAGTTTATAAGCACATAGTATTTTTTTTTATTCCGAATTTGTATTATATTTGTTTTTGCGCGGCTCTTATAAAAGTAATAAAAAATAAAAGTCAATAAAATAAACACACACGTGACAAGGACGTTAAAAGTTTGGTAAAGAAATACACTAAAGTGAATGACATACGTAAGAAAAGTAAAAAAAAAAAAAAAACAATTCACTCGTTATATTTCTTGACGAAAACATTACCAAAATTAATTTTCAAAAATACTCTATAATAATTACATTCAAATATCCATTTCGCAAACAATATTATTTCTCCAAATAAAATAAAAAATAAAAAAAATAAACTTACCCGGTGGCAAAAAAGCACTAATATCCTCAATAGTCGTCAATAACTTAGCCCTCGTACTAGCGACACTCTTCTCAGTAGATACACTCTCAGTCTGTTCAGTCGTACTCTTAGTTACAGGTGTCGTACTACTAATAGTAGTAGTAGTCGTTGTCGATGAAGTCGTTTTATAAGAATTTCTATTTTTATAAGAATTACGATATCCACTTTTTGGATAATCTTTCGGTAGAAAACCATCCAAATCGTCAAGTGTAGTTTGGAATTTTGGTCTTTTTGTACTTGTAGTACGATAACCGCCACGTGGAAAATCTTTGGGTAGGAATGCTTCTACGTCGTCTAGGGTAGTTTGGAAACGTGGTCTTTTTGTTAAACTTAAAGGTGGACTACTTGTTGTTGTGGTGGTACCGTTTAAACTTTTTACGTAGCCTTTAGGTAGGAATGCTGCTATGTCGTCTAGAGTAGTTTGTGTTTTCGGCCTCTTTGTTATTGCTGTGATGTTTAAAGGAGCTATGGGGGATGATGTTGGTGCTAATGTTGTTGAACTCGTTGGTAAGGTCAATGATGTTGGTGAGAATGGTTTCTTGTTGTAACGACGTGGCACGAAGCTGTAAGAATATATTACAAGATGTTTTTTTTTTTGTGTTATTGGGAGATTGAGTGATCGATCGATCAAGAAAGAGAGAAATTTTTTTTTTTTCGAGTATTTGGGTCGCGATGCGCATGCATAATTTTATTGGGTAGCGGTTGGGATACTGGAAATATTAATTGTAACCGAGTAGTAGTAGTACTCCTCCCCTTTTGCTTATTAATATTTCATGAATTCTTGAATACTTTGTTAGCTGATGTATAGGTATATGTGTATCTGTATGTATATGAATGGCGAAAGAATAATTATAATGATCATTATACGTTAGACGAAGTTCTTTTTTTTTGCATTTAATAAGTGTTGGAAGGACAATGTGTCTATCGCACAATTGCTATTTTAAGAAAAGAATAACAAAAAAAATTATCTTTCATAATTTAATGGTAATATTAATATTATTATTATTATTTAACTTCCTCTGTATCTAATTCACTATAATAATATTACTCGAAAAAAAAAAAAAATAAATAAAATAATATACTCTAAAGTATATAGTATATACCACTTAACAATTGCGCGAATTCCCTCTTAAAAAAAATATACATTCAGTAAATATCGGTAGTGTCGAAATTCTTATGACTCACGTTCTTATATACCGTATTACATTAATTCAATACATATATTGAAACCAGAAATCCGCAATGACGTGGAAAAATAGAAAGAAAGAAAAAAAAGAACCATATTATTAGCCAATAGCAATAACACCAAGCTATAAACTCAAGGACAAATTATTGCAAACCAAGATAAAAATATAAAGGTATCGATCGACTTCAAAATCATTAAATCTAATTTTTACTCTAAAATTAAAAAAAAAAATACTTACCGTCCATTAGCCAAAAATCCACTAGACAATTCAGATTGCACCCTATCCAATTTATCAATAATACTTTCAGTAGAATCAAGTTGTTCAGCTTTATCAACTACAGATGGAAATGGTAAATATCTAGCACCAGATACACTACGACCAGTTTGTACAGATGGTTGAATAGTCGATGATGGTACAAATCCTGTTGTTGTTGTTGTTGTTATTGGACTTGATGTTGTCGATATACTCGTTGATATTGTCGTTGTCGTTGACGTAGTTGATGTTGTTGATGACGTTACCGCTATCGATTAAAAAAATAATATCGCTTAATTGTCATTTAATAATTGTCTGACTATAAGCTCAAAATCTATTACTACTTTTTTTCATTATCAATTCGTCAGATTGATTAGTTACATGATTCATTTCTTCACTTTTTTATTCCATCTTAACTACCTTACGTCAATAAAATTAAAATCCATATCACTCACCATCATTAACATCAGATTCCGAAGCCTCAGCAGCATTACTATTATCAATACCATCATTATCATCATCAGCTAAATTATCAATAGTACTACTCGATACTTGTACATCCTCTTCCGTCACAGTAGTCGTCGTCGTCGTCGTAGGGGTTGTTGTACTTGTCGTACTTGTAGCCTCAGTAGTCGTAGTTGACGTCAATGGCAAAGTCGTAAGTGGTGATTCGCTAGTAAGCTCAGGTACGGAATAAGTACCATTAACTACGCTTTTAGTCGTAACCACAGATACTATTGCTTCTCCTATTAGAATTGAATCTTCTGATGGTTCATCTTCTTTTTCTTTTTCTACTTCTTCTTCTTTGATGTTTGAGTCATGTTTAGATGATTCTGGTATTGTAGGCACCTAGGGATATTTATAAATAGATTTGTAAAATTTTATTATCTATAACGGGGAGTAATTAAATTAGATTTTTGCGGTCTATTAAATACTGAACGAGCAAAACATACGCATTATTCTTACGCAACTTTCCAATACATATCGTATATATCCCATTCTATCTATACTTAGATAACATAAAACCTAAAAATTCTCGTTTGACCAGGTGTATATATATCGGAATTATAGCTCGTTAAAAGTCACACAGTATTAAAAACTTTTTATTACGATATGTTTTTAAATGCCGTTGCCGACAACACTATGTCGGCGACTCTATTAAACACGTTTCCTCCTTTTTTTTTTTATATCGAATTATTATCGGAAATTCCACGGTTCGATAGATTTAGGTATACTTGAATCTTTAAAGATGCTGGCATGTTGCCGAAATATGACACGTTCAATTTCTCGTCGTAAATTTTTCGTGATAAAAAAAAAAAGAAAATAAATCTTTTTTTCGTGGCGCTAACGAAAAACAAAAGGAGGTCCTATTCAAGTATTGAGCGATATAGAAAGCTAATTTGATCGAAAGTCGTAAATCAGAACAGTATATAACACGCAAGCTCGATTTTAGTATCAGGATATCAAGTTAAAAAAAGGATCTCTTTAATTTTAAATGACCCTTAGTCCCTTTGAAACTTAATATACTAAAAACTTTACCTTATCCTCTTGCTGTTGCTTCTCATTTTTCTTCTCTTCAACTTTCTTCTCTTCAACTTTATTTTCTTCTCCTTTTTTCTCTTCTCCAACTTTCTCTTTCTCAACATCAACTTTCTCAGTCTTCTCTACATTACTACTACTATTACTACTACTACTATTATTCTTCGTTTTCTCATTCGTCTCTTGACTATGAGGTTCTTCCTCATAATCCTCATCGTAATAATAAGAATCGGAATAAGCTCCTGAATTACCAGTAGCTTCTTGACTACTTATTCTTTCATCTTCATTTCTAACTAATTTCGGTTCACGTTCAACTGATGATGACGATGACGATGACGATGATGATGATGAGGTGGTACGCACCGCTGGTACCACAACAACATCACCTTCTTCGTCATCGTAATACTCCTCATCGTAATATTCAACTGATTCGGTTTGTTGTGGTTGTAAAGAAGAGCGACTTGTTTCTCCACTGCTGACTCGATATTGTTGTTGTTGTTGTTGTTGTTGCTGTTGATGATGTTGTTGTTGGGGTTGGATTACTGAATTTCCGTGGTTACGTACCGGTGGACTCCAACTTGGTCTTATAATTGACTCACCTAAAATAAAAATTAAATAATATTAATTTTTTATATATATTTTTATATCGAAAACAATTCATTTTCAAATAATTAAGTTATATTTATAAAAAAAAAGAAGAAAATTATTCCTAAAAAATAAAAAAAAAAAATAATAAATTTCGAATATTTAACTGAAAGCTTGCGTTTTACTATAGTAGGTACTGTCATCACATTCGCAAACGTGAGAAATACATTATGCGCATCTGCCGTTAGTAAATGCAAGTATAAGCTACCTCCTACCCACACACATACACACACACACACACACACACACACACACACACACACACACACACACACATACATACATTTATTTTATATAACGAGGTTTGAACTAATTACCTACTTCTTCTTCTTTTTTTTGTTCTCCGAATTAAGTAAGAATTGCGTTCGAGTGCATGCACACTCTCTCGCGAGCATATACGTACATACATACATACATACATACATACATA
>JAPYZE010001836.1:0-19402 GCA_030522805.1 Leptomastidea abnormis | reverse complement strand
ATATATATATATATATATATATATATATATATATATATACTCTTGGTCTTCATTCGTGCAAAACAAGTCGAATGCTCGCGCCAGAGGAAAAGAAAAGGGAAATAGATAGAGAAAGAAATACAAAAGCGCTGGATCGATGCCGCAATTACAGTAATGGGAAACCGTGACGCGATGGCGTTTGCTATTATATTATATGGCATGTGCGCCTGTGGATTTCTCGCCTATAGGTATATATGTACAAGGTATATACGCGTGTGCGTGTCAAGTAACTGTGTGTGTGCGTGTGTGTGTGTGTGTGTGTGTGTTTCGTGTTAGTGAGCGACGTGTATCGTGTAGACCGAGCCGGGATTAGATGTCTTTGGAGGAAAGAAAGAGAAAGCAAGCTATATAAGGAGGGTAAGGGGGGGTATGAGGGTGTAGTCACCCTTCTTATACTCGAGACTTCGCGGTCTTGGCTTAGTGCACGCGCGCACAGTGTGATACTCGGGGAGGAAAAAAGAGCCATTGATCAAAAAGCTCGTAGGAAAGATATGAAAGAAAGTATGGGCTGAAGGTGGATGAAAATCCCTTATACTTTACCGAGAGAGAGAGATAGAGAGAGAGAGAGAGAGAGAGAGAGTTTTGTGGTTTGTGTGGTTTGATGTTTTCGTGATGCGGGTATAGCAAATGTTTGTAGGGATTTTGTAACGAAAAGTTTATTACGGAAGGAAGGAGTTTTGTGATTTAAAAAATTATTTTATGATTTAGAATTATTTTAGTATTAGGAGTTACGTCAAGATTTTTATAAATTTTTAATGATATATTAATTTTATTTTTTTTCTACTTATTACACGTATACTTGCTCAATAAATAATACAAAAGATCTAAAAAAAAAGCAAAAACACGTAAACACTGGAGAACAAACAAAAACCTTAACGCATTTTGCTTATATCATAAATTCAAGTCATCAATCCACCATACCATCGCACTTAATCTTTAACAAATATTGTCCTTAAGTTTTTCCACGCGCTATCCTATATATAAGAACGACGCACCAGCAGAAAGACAAATAAATGTCAAAGTCGGAGAAAACAAAAGGGGAAAAATAAAGAAACGAAAAAAAAAACAAAAGGGTAAACAAGAGCAGTGAGCGCGAAAAAGGAATAAGACAGTGGAAAGACATGTAGCAAGATGGGAAAGAAGGGATGATAGAAAAGTCAAGGGATAAGAAAGAGGAAGAGAGAGAAAGTAAAAGAGGGGAAGGTTGGAAAGTCACGAAGACGTCCTTCTCCCTCTTTTATACCCTCACGGGAACGATCCGAGCTGGCTTCCGGAAAACTTTAGAAAGAGGAAATTGCCAAGACGTCAGGTTTCCAGAAGGAATATTAGAGATTCCGCGACCCCCCGGAACTTCTCCACCATCCCCTCTATCTATCCTTCCATCCAGCTGAAATGTCAAGGCATCTTCGTGCCAGGATGTGCCCAACATTACACACACACACACACACACACACACACACACACACATTTGATGGACATTGCTTAAATTTCGCTAATGGAATGTCATAATTCACTTACGGAAATTGAAAAAAAGAAAAACAAAAAAAGGAAAAAAAATTTTAATTAAAAAATATTTAAAATTGGCTAAAAATATTTTGTAACTGAGGGGATCGAGTGAAAGACAGAAAAGAAGTAGGTATATGTTATATCAACCAGTCTCTGTCTGTTGTCTAACACAAAAGATCGATCAGAAACTGCTACTCGCAGAAAGCGAGTAGGAATATCGCTTGATATATACCTATAGAGTTGCATGCACATCCGTAACAAAGCGACGGCTCTGTTGACGGCACATATACCTATATATATATATAGTAGCTATGCGAATGGAAAGATAAAGAGAGTAAGAGAGAAATAGAGATAGCTGGATATATTGCGCACATCGATTGGCACCTCGCCAACGTTTTCCAGCAGCGTTTTACCCCCCAATGTCCGTTGCACGTTTTCGCGAAGGTCATACCTATACTATCACCCAGAATACGTCCACATTCACATTTATAGTTTTCGGATTTTCCGAGTAATTTTAATAATCAATATGGGGTAAATGGAAGACGTCAAAGAAACACTGTATACTAGCAAGAGAAAGAGTTGCCACGTAATTATAATTAATATGCTGGAAAATCTATCATTACAAATAGTATTTAATTTAATGTGGAAATAGCTATGGGTTGCAGAATATATAGAACTTTTGATTAAAATCCGCTTCCATTAAACTTGTGAATGTGTATCGCGAGAAAATGCATTTTTAACGCATCAACGTGTCGGGAAGGAAGAATTTGTTTGATTCAAGTTGATATGAAAGACATGCAACAAATTCGATAAAAGTCACAGCTAAACATTCGTAATTTAATAAGATACTGTTTTACAAACTTCATTGACAGAAACTCAAAGCTGTTGAAAAAAATATATTTTCTATACCTTCCATCAATCAATAACAATTTTGCTAAAGCCAGACATAAAAAAAAAAGAAAGAAATTGCCGGTAGCGATAATTACAAAGTAACAGCCGATATCAGATCGTTATCATGTATACGAGGTACGCTGCCAGTCTGGTGTGGTTCAAGAGTACACACACACGCACACACACACACACACACACCCGCTATCGACGAGTGATTACACTTAACTTCCTCAAACGCTTAACCGTAAACACATAAATATACGCACATATATACACGCACACAAGTAAGAGGAAGTATTGCGGAGAATGCGGAGGTATCACACGTGTGTGGCTCCATTAGTTAGCCCGTTCCTCGAGGCCCATCACAAGAAAAGCAGCAGCTGGCTCGACGGCCGCTGTCTGCAGCTTTCTTCTCCCCTCTAAAATGGTTGAAGAGCTGGACGCTCGTCACATGTATATTACATGTAAATGCTTATGTAAATGTATAATATACACATACATACATACATACATACATACATACATACATACATACATACATACATACATACATACATACATACGCACACGATATTATACAGCCACACACTGATAGGTTGAAACCTCTACGGCTGACGGCATGGATTTGGGAATGATAGACCGAGAAAGGAAAAAGAAAAGAAGAAAGAGACTGGCTCAGATCGACCGCAGTAAAAGATAGCACGTGTAACAGTTGGTGTGGAAAAGGGAGGGAGAGAATGAATTTGGGTGTGTTTTTATACAGAAAGAAAAAAAAATTGATTTCTTTGCAGAGATGATATTTATCTAATTTAACGTGTAATTTTTAATTATTACAATTACGATGTACTTTGTTTGTGTGATGTTGTTAAATTTTTTATTTATTACGAATAAACTCATGAAGATATATATAGGAAATTCTTACAGAAAATTCAATAAAAATTTTTGTACAATGTCAAAAAATCTGGGTAAGAAATAAAAATATAACATTGTCGTATAATTGAATGAAGCGGGTATATACATAAAATAAAGCTATTCAAAAAACCTCACGTGGATGTGTGTAAGTGTATGTGTGCGAACTGCGTGCGGCAAAGGCAGAGAGAGAGAAAGAGAGCGAACAAAAGCGGCCGCAAAAATAAAAGTCCAAAGTCGCGATAAAAGACGCCGTAAAAAAATAATAAAGAAACTCGATGAAAGAGAAAGCGAGCGGGGGTTAGTATAAAAAGGAAAAGAAAAGAAGAGGAGGAGGAGGATAGGAAGGAAAAAGAGAAAGAGAAAAAAGACAAAGGATATAGGTATATATATAGTAATAGGGGAAATGCAAGAGAGTAAAAGAGAGGCATAAAATCCTACTCTCTCGCTCATACACACACACACACACAGTAGAGAATGGATATGGGTGTAGGGAGGTAGGTAGACGGGAAAACGTTGCTGACGGGGCGCGCAAGCGATACCGCTGCCGTCGCCGCTACCACTGCCACCGCCACAGCAGAGCAGAGGGAGAGAGAGAGAGCCCTGGAAATGAAAGAGCAGCTCGACGGGCGATAACTCATTCGCGAACCGAACGAGGCAGCTGAATTCGGCGATGCACACGTATACACACACATTTATAGATATAGACACATATACATATATGGGTAAACACACACACACACACACGCGTGTGTGGATATATAATATGCCAGCGACGAGTGGGCGGCGCCGGCGACGAAACGAACGCGAAAAAAAAGGGAGGAAAAAAAATATAAAAAAGGTGCGTCCCCCCACCTCCCCCAACCTCCTCTATACTTCGAAACACGCGAATTTCCGGTGGTGTATATGTACTGACTGTGGAGGTAGAAATAAAAAAAAAAGAAGAGGAGAAAAAAATACGCACTACCGCTGCTGCTGCTGTTGCTGCTCGCGAAGTGGCCAATTGGACGATTAACACTCCGAAAATGAAATTTTTTTTCGTTTTCTTTTTTTCTCTGCCTATACGACTATATGCTTGCTTTGCTATAGACATAGTTTTCTAAGCTGGGTATGTGTAGTATTTTTTATCTCTTGGCTACTTTGTACAAATGAGTTAATTGAAAACAATTAAATATGATGTAAGAAAATCATTTATAAAATAATTTTTACGACCTAGCTGCTAAAAATGATAGAAAATAAATTAAATTTTAATTTTTAATATATGAAATAGTTTGTAAAAAAATAATAAAATATTAATGTAAAAATTATACTTATAAAAATAAATTAAAGAAATTTTTTTTTAAAAAACTCAGCACTAAGCGAGAAAAAATGATGCTTCAGCCCGAAACCCCAAGAGTAGACTAATTCGAAAGCTTTAGTTTTCCCTTACGTCTTCCCGACCAAAACTAGAGCGACAAGAAAAGCGCCGCGAGAAAAAGTGAAACTTTGGACTCAGGTATTGTGTATATTAGTATTCAGATATACCTATATATAGAAGAGCGTTACTATATAGCCCTATAGTGCTCCGATTTTTCCGCAAGAAGCCTTGTGAAAATTGCATCCTCCAAGAATCCTCCACGCACCGCTCTCCCAACACAACTTTCACTGCTCATAAAAATACCCAAAAATATAGGTTCGGACCGCCAGCATAGCTCGTCAAAAGGGTCTCTAATATTCTCTTTTCTTGCTCTCTCTTTCTCTCTTATTTTCAGCTCTTTTTCTAGGTCTCTTCGGCTTAGTTACGCAAATCAAGGGCTCTAAATCTTTGGCCTGCTTTAGCAAACCCTACTGAGAAGAATAGCTGCATGCGACCCGCTTTCATATATATACAAAAACAGAGTGAGAGAGAGAGAGAGAAAGCTTGTGTTGGCGAATGGCATTTACGGAAAAAATGACTTGGTAACGGCGAGGGTCGTCGTAAATATTTATGTATCGATTCCGCGCGACGATGAGCGACTACACATGTGTGTAATACAGATGGAATGAATATAGTGAATGAGACTTTGACGAAAGAGCGCGTGTCTCTAGGTTTCTTTTGCGCTTAGAAAGTAATTTGTGAAATCTGCTTGTACTTAGCACGTTATGCTATTTCTGACGTTTTTCTGTTTATTGTTTTATTATTAGTTTTATTATTGAAAGGTTACTTTTTTATTGCATGGTTTATTATACTATTTGTTCCTGCAATTACAATTATTAAGAGTCAAGATTTTCATTTTTTTTCATTTAAATAATCAATAATAATTTAAATATGGTTTTAATATTTAAAATTGACACCTATAATAATCAAAATAATTTTTTGCAATTTAGTTTAAATATATTTAACAAAATAAAAAATAAGTGTTACAAAATTAAATATGTTGTAAAATTACTATATTTTAAAATGACAAATATCTTTCATTATCTTTTTGTTTTTGTAATAAACATAATTTTTACAAAATAAATTTGGATTATTTTGCAAAAAAAAATTATAATTTTACATCAGAAGCATTATCTAGGATCAAGATAATAACTTATATTTGGAAAAGATTTTTTGACGCTCTTTAAAGCGTATTTCATCTAGCAGAACAGTTCAATCTGCGAACATCGAGAATCGAACCCACAACGGGTAGATTACGAAACCGACAGTTTGCCGACAAGCTATTTCTGGCCTGCTTTTCATTAGTTCAAAAATGTATTTGATATCAGATAATAATTACCTTTTACTTTTAAACTGCGTCATACAGTGACTAAATGTCTTTAAGAATTATTTGATACAAATGAAAATATTTTATGCTAAATTTTTTTACATATATTATACAGTAGTTACACCGGGAGTTCAATATGGGCAAATGAATATGATTTAAAGAAGTAGTCCTGGTCTTTTGCATTATTTTTTAGCATTTATTTTTTATGGTAAACTTTACCGAAACATTTTGAGTTTAAGATATATTTATAAAAAAAAACTTATAAAAAAAAAACTATTAAAAAATTAGAAAAAATTTTTTTATGTATGTAATGTGGCGTTTGACGTAAAGATAGCTATCTAACGAGGGCCATATTTTTAAGTGGTACCCACGATTGCGCCTAATTGAAATTTCATAAACAAAAAATTATTAAAAAACTAAAATTCTTAAATTGTACACGTGCTACAAATTTACACTACTAAAAGAAAAAAAAGCAGTTTTTCACTGTTTTTTATTATTTTTAAAAATCATACGTGTAGCGCAAGAAAATATACAACAAAAAAATCTAACTTGCCAAAATTAAGAGCATAACATTTTTAAAATTCATCATAAACAGTTTCTCCCACAATGTTACTATTCATAAAAAAAATTCGATAAATCAGTTGGAAAAATTCAGTATAGTAGTAGTTCGAGTGAATAGATGGACACCCCTGATCCTTAGCTCGATGGTAGTCAGGTCAAACTTCTTAACCGGACTGTACACTAGCCAGCTTACACACACATACACATAGAGTAGTAGTAGTAGGTATAGAGCGCCTCCCTTTTCGGTTAGCTGCTGCTGTGTTGTGCTGCGGGATGGAAAGCAAAAGGCATAGGGGACTGACGGAAGGACAAGGTATACGGGCCGGGTAGCGGGGAGGGGGGTAAAGCAGAGAGTAGAGTAGAGGGGGTGAGGAAGAAAGGAGAAGGGGGGACCACAACCGAGAGAAAGCCCGGGCCTTTTTTGAAGGCAAAAAAGGGCGGGCAGTAAGCGTGAAGCGCGCAAAAGGGAGATTTAGACGTCATCCCCCTTGACGCGTATTCTCGTTCGCCTTCTGCCACCGCCTACCCCCTCCCTCCAACCTTCTACATTCCTTTTCTATACACCACCCCCTCCGTATACTTACTTCGTCACAGTCGCGCCTGAGCGATCTTTTCCGTGACGGACGCCCGCCCGCCCGCGCGCACAACCCGAGAAAAGTATCGTGTGGCCAGCAGTAGCAGCAGTGATGCCCGTTCTCGTTTTACCTTCTTCTTTTTTTCTACATTTCGGCTTTACTTTTTTTTCTCTCTTTCCTCTTAGAGAAAGTTCGAGGATGTAATTTCTTACTCTTCGTGTGGCAAAAGTCACGACTTGTATTGAGTTTTTACGTTAACAAAAAAAAAAGGAAAAAAATATATAAGTTGACTTTGTATGTGTATGTATGCGTATGTACTAAATGGATGATTGATTTATGTGACTGCGTTTTTGGGAGCACAAAAAAAAAAAAGAATATCCCGGGGGAAGGGAGGAAAAAAATAAATTCACTCCTGTTGAATTTTACTCTCGTTTCCTCTCACGGAGTTTTTATTATTTACACTTGCGAACAAAGCTTGAGGCACAAAAGATATTTAGTTGTTTTTTTTTCTTGTTATACAAAAAGCCTACCGTGATTTACTACTATGGTCCTTATACTTATTGTAATAAATTATCTTATTTGACTAATATGTTAGCCTCGGAAAGATAATTATAAGAGTCTTAGAAAAATTACTAGCTTCTAATAGATACGTTTTGTATTCTTACAAATCTATTTATTACAAAACTTTTTTTATTTTTACAAGATAACCAATCAATCTCCAATGAATATAAACCAAAAATAAAAAAAAAATTTGTAGATTAAAAAAAAAAAAAAAATTTATTAAAATTCCACTGTCAGTTAATTAAACCCCCAGAAAGGCGTACTTTGCATTTCCTCAAAGCCTTAGTTCCTCAAGCGACGTCGGTTAGTAAATCCCTAAACTTCGCGGATTTCGGTTTTATTAAAACAAACGGCATTCATGCAAATCTCGCTTCAAGCCACGCGAAAAGAAATTCAGGACGCGAGTCGCAAGTGTAATACGACTGTACGGGGAGCTTCTCTCTTTCTCTCTTGCTCTTTTAGTAAAGAGAAACCGAATTCGTTACGCTAAAAGAGGGGCTGTAGAAAAGTCATCCGCGTTTTCATCCAATCGCACCGTAACACTGGAAGGGCGGCTTTAATTAAAATCCCTTACTCTATACTGCCTTATGCCATGAGTATCGAAAATTCGCCGCGTTAAAATGTTGAGATAGAAAGAGAGCGAGAGAGATTTAAGATTGAAACAGACTAAGACGACTTTCGAATTTCTTCGAGGGGATCGTTGACTATGGCACGTTTAAGATTCTCTTTTTTCTTTTTTGCTTTAATTTTTATCGATAAATCTTCGATTGATTTACGGGACTTTTGGATTTCGATGTTGGCATAGTGTGATACTGTCAGTTTATTTAAAAATAAAATAAAATACAATGTAGTTTTGCATGTGTCTTTTTAAATATTATAAAAAAAAATCTTTTATTTTTACATGTTTATAAAATATTTTTGAAGTATTTAAAATAACAAAAAGGTAAGTTAAAAAACAAAAACAACAGATAAATTTTATTTCAACAGATATGCTAATCTACAAAACAATAAAACTCTCATAAAAAATTCAAGTTTGAAAAGATAACAAATAGCTTCTTTTGCAAATTTATTAATTTTGTAAAAAAACAAAAAAAAAAATTAAAATACTGTGAAATTTTTTGCTTCCTCAAAGAGGAAGCTATGTTTTTTATTAAAATCTAGTCATCTTAAACGTACAACCGATGGAGACTTTTGCCGTCGGAAGACCCACAAAAGCAAAAGTACAAGTCGTAAAGACTCTTCCTCTTCAGAAAAAAAAGAAGCAAGCATCAAAGATCCAAATTCTTAAATGCGTATAACTATATAGTGAAGAGAGAGAGCAGGCAAAGTGCAGAGCAGGTCATACAAAATTTACATGTCGTTTGTTATTCAAATACATCCGCGTATAGCTGTTCTATATAGCCAGGGCGCAAACGAGGGACATGCTACATTAGGACAGGCGCGGCTATCAAGCTCTTCGCTGAGTAGGGTACCTATGTATATGAACACTACTAGCTGCTACTGCTGCGATATAAATTATTGATCCTAGCGTTTACAGCCAGAAGGCTCTTTCTCTCTCTACATCGTTTGGGCAGTTATATCCCCTAAAATGTGTATGCGTACATATGTGTGTGTGTGTGTGTGTGTGTGTGTGTGTGTGTGTGTGTCCATTAATAAAACGAAGACACACGATGACAACGACGTTATACGCCCGCGCTTCTAATTACCCGGCATTCCTACCCGTGCAGATTTAATCGCGGACGCTGTGCGGTGCTCCTCGCTTTCTCTTTCATTTCGAGCTCTACTCGCTCGCTCTGCGTTTACGCGTAGCTTGTGTGTGTGTGTGTGTGTGTGTACGTATGTGGGAGAACGTGCTTTGCCGTGACCTTGACGATTTTCATGGTCTTCCTTGATTTATCAAAGTGTTGGAACAATTGATTAGGAAAAAAAAAATTTATTTGGATTTGCTTTTTGATATTTTCTAAATTTTTGTAATATATATTAATTTAATGAATTCAATAAAAAATTATAGAACGCTCTAAATATTAAAATATGAATGAATGATTATACTTTGGTTCTTAATTTACTATCTATTTATCCATTATTAGAGTGTATTATAAAGAAAATTTTTTTTTCAAAATTTAATAAATCCAAGGCTAAAATTGTAATACATATTTATATACAATCTTTCTATAAAACGCAAAACCATTAAAAAAAATCACAAAATAATAATTTTGTCCAAATTAAATTAATTATTGACTCGCAATCAATATTTCCCACAACCCACAAGGAGACTATCAGGTATGCGGGTCACGGATTTTGATGAAACTTGGTACACTGGGCCCTTTTGCCATAATATGAAAGAATCCCAAGTCCTAAGGTCCAACGCCTTTTTGTTTTTGAGATATCTATCATCGAAGTTCAGAATTTAGCATTGTTTTGTATATCTATATATTGTTTTTCATATAATATAGATATAGAAAACAATGCTAAATTTTAAACTTTGATGATAGATATCTCAAAAACGAAAAGGCGTTGGACCCTAGGACTTGGGATTCTTTCATATTATGGCAAAAGGGCCCAGTGTACCAAGTTTCATCAAAATCCGTGACCCGCATACCTGGAAGTCTCCTTGCCAGTACAAATCAATGTTACAAGCATTCACACACCTTGAACAAGAAACCTTTAAAAGAACGAAGAATAAAAAAGAAAAGAAGAAAGAAAAAAAAATTTATTCTCGTTCATCCCAGTAAAATCAATGGCACATTAAGTGGACCTATAAATCGCAAAGGCAAGCGGCAGCAGCAGCAGCAGCGGCCCGTCGGATCGGAGCAAGTTCATTCAGGCAAGAGTATATGTATCTGTACATATGCATACGGTCAACCCATAGGTATATCCTATATTTACTCTATTACGTCGATATCCCGCGCGCAGTTCTTTCATCCCATGAAAAAAAAAGTCCAGGGGCGCCTCCGTGTAACGGCGACTTTACTCCGGTATTTTAGATGCCGACGCGCGATATGAGAAAACCCGATAGACCATCCCGTGCCATAAATTCGCGGAGCAGGTCGCACTTTGCACGGTTAAAGCAGGCGAATGAGAGAAAGAGAGAGAGATGGAAAAACGAGTGGCTAAGTGAAAGGGCGGCCCGCGCGCTCGCGCAGTCAGAGGCAGAATGCTGGGCGCGCAGCTTCCATCTACAGAGAAAGAGCACACCGCACGCAGCATCCCTGTAGCTCCCCCTACTCTAAATATACACGCACAGAGTAACTACCCCTATATTGTGGAAGGGATGGAGGGGAAAACTTTTGAAAGAGCGAGAGCTTGCTCTGGTGACATCGAGTCGCCATCTGCCAGCATCTCGACGCAGCATCCCGCTGCTTGGGGGTTCAGCCGAGATGCGAGAGAGGGAGCGTCGCGGAGTTACCGCCGCGGGAAAACCCAAATTTGATTTTTTGAACTTGGTGGATAAGGTAGTGATGTTTGTGATTGGAAAAGTTAAATTTTTTTGAAGATTTTTGAGATCAATATTTTATTTGTAATTACGTACAAATTAAGAGTATCATAGATATGTATTTGAAATAATAATTGAAAAAAATTTATGTATTAGTACAGTAACATTTTACTGTATTAATTGTAAAATAAAAAAAAATATTTATAAAACATCTGGTACGTTAAATTTAATATTCACATATTAATTAAAAAAGTATATAATATGTTGATGCATTGAAAATATTCGTTAAGTTAACATAATAATATTAATTAATATCGACAAAAAATTACAAATATTACACGAGAAAAATATTAAAATATTATGCGTGTAAACAGAATGTTTTTTTATCTAATACATTAATATTAATTAATATCGTGACGACATGCAATTATCAAACAAGGAAAGTACAAGAAATTAGAGCTAAATCAAACAAAGCAATAATTACATATTCCTCTCAAAATATGTTTCATCCACGATTTATATCAACTTCTAAAATTGAAAGAAAGAAAAAAAGAAAAACAATTAAAAAAAAAGAGACCTTGTATAGGTGTATAGCAAATCAATGCCAATCAATTTACCAAGCACGCCTGTAACCACGTGTCGCAAATACAGATGATTGCAGGCGCCACGGGCGGGCTATACTCTATATAGGTAGATACGCAAGTTTTTATATTTTTTTCTTTCTTTCTTTCTTTCCGTCAAGCGACAGTTGCCGACACGGTTGCGCTCGCGCGTGCGCGCATGGTAGTGCTTATCAATCACTATAGTGATCGACCCACTGCTCTCTACTGGCTATACGTTGATCGAATATACATTCGACACAGCGCCGTCGATTTATTTGCACCTGGGTGGTAGTGGTGCTGGTGGAGCTGCTATACACGATTTCTACAACTAAATACTTTGCTGGATTTTATAAAATTTATTTACCTTTTTCGTACAAATTCAAACTATGCTACCATACAGTTAGGTATAGCATATTAGCATTTTATTCATGAGTCGATCTGCAATGTGATCGATACTTATATGTGTATTTTTAAGTGAAAACGGACAAACACGACTATGATAGAATTTTGTGCTGGCGAAAGTTTTATTCGTTTCAATTCGATTGAAATTGGAATTTTCACGCGTGGACATTATAAAATTTTATTCAATAATTCATGAAATTGATGTTTTCTTTTCAAGCGAAATATTGTGTAAGAGCTACCTACCATAGCTTGCAATTTGAAATAATATTAAATCGGTATAAGTTATATATTTTACAAAGTGCAATAAACAAGCGATGCTAATTTTTCAACTTCCCATTCAAGTCAACATCAGACTTACACATCAAAATTCCGTTCGAATAATAAACAATAAAATTGCAATATGTATTCAAGACGTTTATCAATATTATATATTTGGGTGGTCTCTCTCTATATCTATAAAAGTATACACCGAACTATTTGAGTCATAAAATTTACTAGTGTATAGAAGAAAAAAAAATAATTGCGCAGTTATAAATTAAAGCGGCTCAATCATAATTCATCAAAGATCTTATACTTTATTATGACTATTTTAAAATATTCATACACTGCGCATAATTACTGTTTAAATATATGCTATTTACCCTAATGTTCTGTTTAATACAAGTTCTTTGTTCAAATTTTATAATAATTTTCAATTTTTTGATAAAAATTGTATAAAATCTACACCAATCACTGAGAAAAAAACAATTCTCAGAATAAAGTCAAATTTTTTGGATATTGCTACCATTCACACTTTATGATATCTCTCAAAACAGCATTTTATAATAACCCAAGACAAAATCATGTACGTCATACTTCATCAATTACCACCATCTCATAATTATATAAAAAAACCAAAAGCATAGATATAAGTTTCACAATCAAAACACATAGATATTAGGTAGGTAGATAGGTATATCTATCTATATACACAGCAGCTATTAAATATCTCAAGGGCATCGTATCGAACATATTATATTCGCGGCCGCGATATCGCACACCGCACATATTCGTGCGCGAGTAAACAAAAAGCATATAGGTATATTATATACGTGACTATACGCGATATCAGCTCTCGTAATTGCTCTCTAACGTACGCGTGGAGCTGGTATTCGTGTGTACACACATTCGTGACGTCGATATATATACACAAACACACACACACACACACACACAACACAACACACACACAACACATAGTTTGTGCACTGGGTGGTCTGTTCTTATAGGTGTCGAGAGGAAGCTCTATTATTATCATCATCGGTATAAAAACAGTGAGGCTATAGCTTTTACACTTATTAATTGTATAAATAAAATTGAAAAAAAGACAAATAAATAAATAAGAGAGAGAGTTCAAGGGTTAAGTTTGCGATCTCATCCGGTATGTATTACCTATATCCGATGGAATAACAACGATTATTGAGGTAAAGAAAGTTTAACGCGCGCGAGCGCAAGCGTTCTCCAATAAGCTTGCAAAGGTACAAACTCGAGAGATGATCTGAAAAAGGGACGCGTCCTCTTTCCCCTTCGAATCGGTCCTTTTTACTTCGATGTACACAGTATACCACGTGTGACTATAACTCGATATATCGGGCTTCCTATAAAGGGCTACTCTATACCGTACAAACTTTTCGATCTTTACTTTTCTGTAAAAATTAAGATCCGATATCGACTATACATACTTACTACATTGCACACTTTCTTGGATGATATTTTCCTTATATATACCTATCTTACAGCTTTGTGATGCGTTGATTGTTCGTTCGACGAGGAAAGAGTAAGTATATATATCCACAGCCTAGGACTTATTTGATTTTCATGAGGCAAGTATATATAAGTGCGCGCGCGAGACTTGCCTGATAAAAGAGTGAATATACGTGTAAGCTCGTATGTATACTTACACGTGGCTTTATGAAAAATGCATATTGCCAAGTGGTGTGTGCTTGCGTGTGTTCTCAGTTTTGTATTTTTATGATGTACAGATGGATATCGTTTAATGTTTATTTTTTTTTTTAATTTTATTTCTGATTAATTTATATAATAATGAATAAAAAATTAAGGTTATTAGATTTTAAAATTCTCACGTTGAATATATAAATTTCTTAATCGAGCTTGTTAATCTTGTTTTGTGAATGCGATAATTTTATGGAATATATTATTAACAAAGAATATTTCTTGCTATAAATTGATGTGAAGAATATTATCTTTTCTTTTTTAAACTACAAAAAAAAATTGTCTTACTTTTATCTGCATCGTTTAGTGTAAGAATCATGTTTTTTTTGCAATCTGTCGGAAGCGCCTTTATTTATGATACATATAAATATAATAACATGTATAGGTATATAAATATAAAGCCTGTATTTTACAGGACGAGGTAAAAAGGTTTGACATAAATTGATTTCACCTAATAACAGCCCCTAATCTCAAATTCTATATAGCAACATATATATAGGTGTATATTGTCGAAGAGAAAGGATATAAAAAATATGGACCGTCAAAATTGTATGGATAATCTGAGAGGGACTGAGGTATATAACAGCCGATTAGGAGTCTTAAAGCTACGTTATTACGAGAGAAAGAGAAAGAGAAAGAGATAGAGAGAGAGAGTTTGGATGATTTTTTGATCGGTCTCGTAAGTAAGAACAAAGCAAAAGAGAAAGAGAGAGAGAGAGAGCGAGAGACAAGAGGAGTATAAGAAAAGAGGGTACGAGTCGACGTTATAGTTGACGTCCCAGCGATTACCAGCCCAACGGGGGCGAATAAATAATCCAGGAGAGGATGAAGGAAGAAGAAGAAGAGGATAAAAGAGCAGTAGAGGAGGGGGAGGGGAGAAGATGTTGGTCAGCTTCCTTGGACAGGTAGTAATATTCTTCGCGGAGGCTGTAACTCATACCCTTGGCGCGCGCGTTCACTATGCGCTTCTTTTTCCCTCTTCTTTCTCCCTCCCTCTCTTTTCCTTATTCTTCTTCTACTTCCAACAAGCGTATATTGTAAATGTGTGTGTGTGTGTGTGTGTGTGTGTGTGTGTGTGTGTGTGTGTGTGTCGAGAAAGATTCTCCGTAAAACGCGTGCAAAAGATCTTAAGAAAAGAAGAGTCTTACAGTGTAATATAGGAGGGAAGCAGGAGAGGAAATCTATATAACCGAAGAAGGTGCGTGGCAGTTACCACACTCCCAAGCGCACACACATATTGTATACACGTATGCAGTGAAAGAAGAGGCCAATTAGCTTGCGCATATAACCGTAATGCACATGGCGAGAGAGACCAAGATTTTATCGGGTGTATATACCAGACTTATGTACCAGGGGCACACACACGTACACACATATATACGCTGGGTCCAACCTGCCGTGAGGCTGACACGCATTTCTACCTATAGCCCCCTTTCTCCCTCTCTTATCCCCTCAGTGCGCACAGGTGATATAATGAATAATACGCTTTTTGCGCGTCAAGTGAAGAGAGAGAGAGAGAGAGAGAGAGAGAGAGAGAGAGAGATAAGCCATCGCTGTTACACATACTGAAAATGCCCTGCTCTTTGATACATATACTGCGAGCGTTTATGTATGTATGTATGTATGTATGTATGTATGGGCAGAAGAAAAACTGTTATTTTCCAGATTCTTGGATAAATGCATGTGCGTAAGGTAAGGAGAATGTGATTTGCAATATTTTCTCGTAAATAACAAGATGGACTAATCTTATGGGGTTTTAATTTGTAACTTAATATGTACCTACGTATACATACACGAGGGAGAGAGTAAGGTGCGCGTGTAATTGAGCTTGTGAGCTGAATTAATTTTAACAAAACGGGCTTTTTGCAGGAAAAAAAACGAAGCAGGCATCGATATATAGTACACGCGTATCGAAGTAGTTTTTTGTGATGGTGTTTATTTTTTAGTTGGTTTAATATCGCGCAAGTGGTTAATTACTAAAAAAAAAACATTTTTTATAATGTGTGATAATGTTAACATTGGTGGGATTTGGGTAATAAAAATAGATTTTTATCAAGCGTGACAAATATATTTTTCATATAGATAACGTGTGTATATGTTAATGATAATGAGAAAAATGAAAAATGTATACCTATACCTATCAGTTTAAAAAATTTAATTTTAGTAATCCCGCAATTAATTATATAAACCACCCAGAAATACAAACTAAACGTTTTAACTTGAAATAAAAAATAAAATTCGTCCATATACCCTACATTCTTGATAATTAAACATTTTTAGCCTCCCTTATACTTCTACAGAATAATTTATATTCACAAGTAATCTACGTCTCTGGTGGTGGTAACTTTGAAAACACACACATACAAACACACAGAGAGAAAGAGAGAAAGAGCAGAAAGATCCTCGTCTCTCGGAAAGTCGCGTTAATTTGCAAAGATCGAAACGATAAGGACGGTAGACAAGTGTAGCTCAAGATGGTGCGAGATTTCTCGAGATCTTTAAAAGAAAGGGTGGTGGAAAGGCGGTAAGATCGAGCGTTTATTCGTAGCGGTCGAGGAGAAAGAAAGAGAGAGAGAGAGGGAGAGAGAGATAGAGAGAGAAAGAGAGACCCTTTTATACGGGTGTTACATGCATGCATACATACGGGTGTACAGCGAGCGACTGCATTCACGCCTTCCCGAGATTCGCATCTGACGTGACCGAGACATGGGGGGTGCGATTTGTGATTCTGATATAAGACTCTCTCTCTCTCCCTCTCTCTTTCTCTCTCTACTGTGTATATATGTATGTTTGTGAGACAGTATACCAGCTATTCTCTCTCTTTCTCTTTCTGTAATGTTACATTTTTAACACACATGTGCAATGTGTGATTAGTTTTGGATATGGTATATAAATGCGATTCTGTGCTCACGTGTAACTTTTGCGACAAACAAAATCAAGGTTAGATCAAATATTATATGCGCATGAAAAAAAAAAAATGAAATTTTGTGATTCGAATCTAAATTGGAATGAGCCAAAGTGGCAGCTTGCTGTGTGTGATGCAATGAAATTATAAATATGTGCACCTTCAATAATCTCCTACCTATTGGATATATTTTAGTTCTAGGAATTTGCTTAAGGGTATATAGTTTAATGATCTCGAGGTTGACATTTTGATGTGGATTTAAAGGGTTTACGTTATACGTACGGTTGAATATTTTTACTCTCTCACGTATGACAAATAATTAAAAAAAATATTTTTACATTTGTTTTTATTTTAGTTATTAGTTTAAATGAACAAACTACACTTGATCAATTTCATTTTCTATAAAATTTCATCTCTCTCTTTCTCGGCTTAATAATTATAAAAGTAATATTAATAGTTCAGACATATTATAGATCGAAAAATGCTAATTTAAAAAATAATTTAGAGGAGAATATACCTATATTCTTTTATAACCGTGATTTTTCACAGTCACGAGTGTGTGTTTGGAAGGTTGCGATGAAACGAAATAGCAAAGAAAATAATATATTGATAGTCCAAAGAAAGTGTAGATATATATAATATAATAGGTATAGAAGCGAGATCGAGGCACACGTAGTGAGTTATGCGCCCATTTTCGCTAATAATCCCGTTACAACATTCCCTTATTCTTTTATCTTTTCTCTTCTCTATCTCGCTTAATATTTTCGCCATCCATGGCATATACAACGAAAAGAGTAGATAATGGATGTGGTGTTGGAGTATTTAAGCCATCGTCTAGGCAAATAAAAGACCTAAGCAAGCGAGAGTGAACGAGTGAGTGAGTGAGTGAGTGGAGGGAAAAGGCGCAAATATATAGCTATATTTATGTGCTTACAGGGCGTCGAGAAGAGCGCCGAGTTGTAGAAGGGTATAGGGGTTACAGGGAAGGGGAGGGGAGGGACTGCAGTCCCGGCGGCCGAAACCACCGCCTCTCGTCATCCGTCAACTGTCAGACGTCCGACCAATCCTAAGCCGATCTACCAACGAGAGAGAGAAACCCAAAGTCTATTCTAGCTAGCCACCCACGATTCTCTCGAGCGAACGCACGAACGAACTATATGCGCTTTGGACGCCGCCAAATTACAGCCACGCTCACACTCTCTCGCTCTCTCTCTCTCTCTCTTTATACCTCTAAACATCTGACCTGCCATTTTGGCACGCAAATCTTGCCAACGCTCGACGGAGAAATATTAGGGGGAGGAATTTATCTAGCGATTTTTCATTTTTTTATTTTTTTTGTGTAAAGTAGAAGTCTAAAATTCTTATATTATTATTTTTTTTTATTTTCTTTTTTTTATCAATAAGTAAGGGTCGGGATTTTGCTTTGATTGCACTGTTGTTATTAATGTATTATTAAATAAGCTTTAGTGGTAAATACGTTATGGAGCTGCGTAAAAAATTATTTAGCAGTGTCAGGATGATTATTCAGGCTTTGGTCAATTAAGCATTTTTATATATTATATTGGAATAAAATTAATTTTTTTTTTCAATTATATTATATGCTAAGCTTGTATTATTTTGTTTCATTGAGGAGTGTAACTCGATTATTGTTAATACATCTTTTATTTACTTTTTAACATTATGAATCTCAGTCTGTAACCTTTCAATTTAAATCCTTTTATTAATTTAGCTCGACGTTTTTATTTTCTAATAAAACCTATCATCATAATAAATATTCCAGGTCTCGATTATTACTTTCATTTAAAAACTGTGTTAAAAGGGTATACAATAGTAGAGACTAATAATATGAATATTGAAAATGGTAAATATTTTATTTTCAAAAGTAAAATCACGCGCTTATGTAAAAAATTCTACAGTACGTAAATTGCCCCTAAAGAAAGGATAAACCACCACTCCTCCTTCTTATATCCTGAGAAAGCAGACTTTCGGCTTGCATCAAGAAGTAGCTTTCGGACACAAGTGTGTGTGTGTGTGTGTGTGTGTGTGTGTGTGTGTGTGTGTGTGTGTGTGTGTGTGTGTGGGTGTGTTTGGTTTGTACACACACACATATATATATATATATATATATATATATATATATATATATATATATACATGTGAATGCATGCTAAAACCAAAAGCGTTTTAGCTTTGTGGCCAAGGGGGTTTTCACTCGTGAAATCGATTTTCATTTTAACGTGTGAAATCAGTGAAATCGATTCGAAATCGGTGATTACTGAGCCATTTAAAATGCATTGAAATCG
>JAPYZE010001835.1:0-23927 GCA_030522805.1 Leptomastidea abnormis | reverse complement strand
TACGTGTACGCGTACGTGTACGCGTACGTGTACGCGCTCGCTCGTTTCACGGGTTAACTCGCCATATACGGCGCGCCTAAAGAAGTTTCACTTCAAAAAAAGAAACGGTAAATCTTGGAAAGGGAGGAGACGAGAACTAATCTCGATAATTAATAAAGGGATAATTCAAAACGCGAGCACACTGCCTTTGAAATACTAAGAGGAAGAGGAGGGGGGCGTATAGCAATATAACAAGCCCATTACTTACTGCATTATAATGTTCGCGTGCCGAGAGAAAGAAAGAGTGAGGAGAGTGAGGAGAGTGAGAGAAAGAGAGAGAGAAAGCAGCACGCTCGAGTAGGATTTATTGGCCCGGACTGGATTTCCATGTAAAGCGCGTCAAAACATAAAATGAGTAAAAGAGCACGAGAAGGAAAGGGTTATAGGTATATAGTACCACCTATATGTATGAGCGATTATATAGCATCACCGAAAATCCCTTGTCCTTTCTCTCTCTCTCTCTCTCTCTCTCTCTCTTTCTTTCTCTGACGCAATTCACCTTCGAGTGAAACGGTATAAATATGCGCTGCAGGACATTCCACGGGTGGTGAGCGCGAGGAGGCAAAAAAGTGTGTCGGGCAAAGTGCGAAAGAAAGGGAGGAGTAGCAAGAAAACTGAGTTTCGAGGCAGAGAAGAGAAGAAGATAGGAGGATTTGGCATCGCCAGTTGGCCATATGTACCTACACCTTATACACTATATGTAAGATACCCGCCGTTTCAAGCGTGGGCAGTGAATCACGAGATGCACCCTGCGGCTCTCTCTCTTTCTTCTTTCTTTTTCTTTAGCCATTGCTGCTGCTGCTTCTTCACCTCCTTCTTTTTCACCTCGGAAAAAAGAAATCGCGCGCGCGCACACCTTCCTCTGCTCTCTTCTCTCGCCTCTTCAATGGAATATAAATAAAATTTATTCCTGGCTACCGAAACCGAACGAACCTCTTCCCACCTCTTTCGCATCAGCATACACACACACACACACACACACACACACAAACACAAACACACACTTTTACTATATATACAGCTATTATGTACACAACAGATAGCCGACGACGCGAGCACGCGCTCGCCTGATACACTACTCCTCGCCGGCTTTGTCAGTCCATAATGTCGACTTAATAATATTCTCCCGGTGGCAACGGGCCATATAGCACCAGCAGCAGCACCAGTGAGAGATGATTTGTGGCCTAGATCGCACCTCTCTTTCTCTCATTCTCCGCTTTTACGACTACAGTGGCTCACACCCTCTTTCATCCTTTTCTATACTGACCAGATCCCCGGCCTTTGCGTCGATTAACGTATTTATAATACCAACACCACACATACACACGCAAACACACACCTATTTATCCCGAACGACTTTTCAATTAGTTCCGGGGACGATCCTTAAATATTTTTTCTGCGGCTGTTAAGCCTTTTACGCTCCAACGCCTCTATATATCTCTCTCTCTCTCTCTCTTCCCCTGCTTACACACCAATCTCACGAATTTAGACGTCACACGGGCCATGTTTAGATGTTCTTTTTTATCCGGCAATTTTTAAAACGTTCTACTCAGAGAAAGAGGGAGGGAATATAATGTACTCCCTGACAAGTTGATTTAGTTTAGTTTATTAGCCTTATATAGTTAAGATTTCGACCGACGACGACGACGGCAAGAGATTGATGCGATTTCAGCTGGATAGATATATCTTAGATATATGCGTATATTTTAAAATCCGAGCTAACATTGAATAATCTAGTTTAGCAGCCATAACGCTTCCGTAAAGCGTTGCAGATTGATCGATCGATCGATCGATCGATCTCATAGCTCCAGTCTCAAGGTCGTCACACAATCGCAAATGGTAGCGAGACACTGCCCAACAACAAGATGCGGACATACACTAGCCAGCACGACAAAAGTCATCCGGATCGTTGGCCGGTAATTAGCACCGCATTCCATACTCCCTCCTTTTTCCTCCTCTACCATATATGTCGCTCGTTCAAATTCGCAAAACGAGATCGCGTCTCGGCTTTGCATTAATTACCATCGATTAACGGGTATAGATAAGCTGGACCCCGTGCACTGACACACACACACACACACACACACACACACACACACACACACACACACACACACACACACACGGCTTTCTCTTCCCTGCAGAGAAACTAAGACGGTAACGGTCTCAGCGACTCTCGATAAATCCAATCTATAGCTACTACTGATGATGCTACTGCAGCAGGCACGTCACGTGTAGATTTTTTATCATATACCGATAACGGAGCTGCGGCCGAGAAAAGCTCGACTTTTGTCGCTTGCTATGAGCTTGTAAATTGCGTAAGGTGTGTTATTTCGCGCAGGTGTATTATTAACTTATACGTAATATGCCCTCAGGCCTGAATCTTGATAGGTGCAGGGTATGATGAGTTGGGATCACAATATCGATTAAAACATTAGAATGACGTTTTTTCAACTTTGTTTGATATACGTTAAGAAACTTTTTCCCTTTTCGTGAATATACTATATATTAATTTGGAGCTTCAAATAAGACTCTGATAAAGTTATTACTTATTTTTAGTGAAAATCCTCATTTCGAGCTTAATTAGCTGCTTACACATGTAAATTCTGTTAACAACAACAATAATGATAATAATAATAATAATAATAACAACAATGATAATATTGGTAATAATAATGTCATAAACAAAAACAAAAATGAAACAAAGATAGCCTCTGCTAGTTAGGGCGATATTTTTCGGACGGTGTGCCACAGGTCGGTGGTGGATCAATTTCCGAGAAATTGCCGGTTCTCACGAGGGCTGGTACACTGCTGAGGTATGCGCGCGCTCGCGCGACTTATTTAAGCAGCTTGTGGGAGGCAAGGAAAAGAAAAGAAAGATAAAGGACAAAAAAAGTAAACGAGAGAAAGAAAAAAAAAAGTGAAAAAAGAAGAAGAGAAGGAGGAGGAGGAGGAGAAGGAGCATGTGCGGTGGTAGTGTGTGCTGTGTGTCCTACCTATAAAACTCTTGTCGCTCTCGCTGCCTCCTTGTCCCGTGAGCAGACGCGCGCCAGTGCGCAAGTATCGCTGCAGCCTGCAAGAAGAAACGAGAGGGGCAAAGAGGAATAAGATAGGGTGAGGAAGAAGTCTATATGCTGCGGCAGAAGCAGCAGTAAGGCTTTGAGAGCGCGAAGAAAGAAAGAGTAGGAGGCTGGAGCAGCAGCAGACTTTTGGTCCTCTCTCTCTCTCTCTCTCTTTGTTCGATTTCTTTTTGGACCATAGCAGTGGACGGGGGAAGCGAGGCCCGCCTTGCAGAAGAAGCTGCTGAACACGAGGGAACATTGCTCGCAATTTGAATAAATTCACCCCGGCCCGGGCTTCCTCCACCTCCCAGCAGCCTCCAACGCTCCTACTGCTGCTGTTGCTGCTGCAAAAGCAACCTCTTTCCCGTTCGCACGCTTCTCTTCTCTGTCTCTCTCTCTTTCTCATTCTCGCCCAGTGCTTACTTGCTCTCTCTCTCTACGTCTCTCCATTATCATCATTCAAATTCTCATATTTTCTCGCGCGCCACATATACATACGCCCAGCCGCTGGAATAACTTTGGTAGCCGATATTATATGTATATCCGAGGAGGTGTTCGACCGATGGCAGAGGAGTGGACTTCTCTGCGTCGTTGATTTTTGAGTTACCGATATGTAGCTGTATATGTATAATATAGTACAAGTAAAGTGCTTGCATTCACACGAAGCAAATAAAGTCGAGAGAGATGCTGCTGCTGCTACCAGAGACGTGTTTGCAATTAGAAGTTTATCAAATTTACGAACGTAATGTTCATCGTTCCTTTTTAATTATCGGTTATTTCAACAAACTGCAGATGCCACCTCGTCTGCTCTCGTAGTAGCATTAACAGCAGTAACAGCAGTAACAGCAGCAGCAGCAGGAATTTTATTGGGCGTACGCAAGTTTTATTGCAATATTTCCATTTGGCATTTAACGGGTCTGCTAATAAATACCGACATGATTACAACTTCCAAAGGGCAGTCAGCCACCCTGGTGTGAATGTATATTTGTGTGTGAGTGTATATTTGTGTGTTTATGTATTTGTATGCCGGACGTAAAATATGAAAAAAAAAATCACGGAGAACTTTCACGGTCCCGCGGCTAATTAGAAGAAGAACAGCCAGCGCGAGCTCTTGCAATAAAATCAAGCTACGATCTCTCCAGGAATAAAAGAAAGAAAGAGAGACTGAAAGAAGCTCTGTGTATAGAATATAATGCCACATAGACGCACATTACGCTTAGCTGTCTACCAAAAAAACAACGACGACTAGGCGCTCATATGCTAATGCCCAATTAGTGTTCACGCAACTCTCTCTCTCTCTCCCGGTATATCGACCTGATGGGGGGGCTACGAAGAAAGGCAAATAGTCCCGGCAATTTCCGGTAGCCGTCATCGATCAGCCGAGAAAGAGAGAGAGAGAGAGAGAGAGAGAGAGGAGATGCGTGATGTAGTCTCAGGTGTGGGGAGTCGGGTCCACCGCTCTTTAACGCTCGAGTGACACGAGCTGCCTTCCGAGAGTTGTCCAGCCACCCGACTGCCTATATACTCCTACCTGCCGCCTACCTACCTATACCTATAACTAGACTGTTTATCATATAGATTGGAGCCGGGACCAAACTGCATATATATATATATATATATATATATATATATATATAGCCTTTCTTCGGCTACACTTAGTTATATGTATATGTATGCTTCTCTTCCATGGATCCCTTTCTTTGGTATAGCGCGAGGTTGCTGTGCGCAGCAGTCACAAGCACAGCCCAGGGGGAGGTTTGCTAATGGACGATTTCTCGATTTCACGACGTGCATTTATCTTATTCTAGTTTTCTCTCTTACCACGCGCGTATTGTCTTCTGTTTTTAATACGCCCTGAGGTTAATAATACTTATACACACGGTGACACTTTATAAACCATCCGAGTATCAATGAAAAAATAAAAAAATTTTGTGATTGAATATACGATCCAGCTATATATAATTTTTTTTTTATTCCCATAGCTTGTAGTATATAAAATTTATGTAAGAATGCGTTTGGTTTAGCGGGACAGGTAGAGATGATGACGGATCACACGGGCTCTCGTTTCGTAAGCATCCCACGATGACTCATATAAATATAGCTGATATTATATATATATATATATATATCTTTTGTGAATGAGGCAATTTAATTTTGAGATACATGTCGGTTATAGGACATAGCAAGAGCTAATTCTCTCTACGTATGTGTATTTATGTGTATAATTTAATCGTCAGCACAAAATGTTAATTACGTAAGTTAAGAGTCGGATGGGTCAGAAGGTTACAAAACACTTACACATATATAGCTAACTATATATAGATATGTACCTACTCCAGGCAGTAGAGTCGGCATATTCAAGACCGACACAGCTGGTATAAGGATATCAAATTTCGCTTGGAAATCTGCTACACTTGCAAGAGGAGTCTTTTATATTCTTTCATCCACGCGCGACTGACTTTTTTTTTCAATTCCAAGCAATAGTCACCCAGGCATCTTTTATACGATCCTCCAGCACTCCAGAGACAAGAGCGCGGAAGGAGTAGGTTCGACTCGAGGAATCGCGGTACCATCGAGCCGAGGGTGGACAAGGAGGAGGAGGAGGAGGAGGAGGAGGGGGAAAAGGTAGAACGAGAGCGGTTGGAAGAGAAAGAGAGCTTATAGCTAGAGTGTTAGGAATGCGGTACCACCGCTTGTCACAGTCACACGCGCCTGCGAGCAAGCGAGCAAGCAAGCACACAGGTATACTCGTATACCTATATACCGCGTATACGTCGTATAGGAGAGTAAGAGCCTGGCAGATAAGCTACGTCCGAGAGTGTCCGAATGCGCAAGAGCTAGTGCATGAGTGTCCTATGTGTATGTGTGTGTGTGTGTGTGTGCGCGAAAGCTGCGTAATTGCGCGCTTATTTATGTGCCACTATCCTTCCCTCCCCCAACTCTCCTTTCCGCGTCATCGATGTAAATCTTTTTGTTTGGCCCGAACTGCCGGACGTCGCTGGATTGTAGAGTGTCTAAGAGACGCGCAACTAGATATAGGAGGAGAGGAGAGTAGCGATGGTAAGCTATAGGTATATATATCTGCCTTCCAGCACAGATTTCTTCGCTCTCGCGTGTGTGTGTGTGTATCCCGACGAGCTATATCCTTTCGATTTATATCTTTTCCTCGGGCACAGCCCCAGTGAGCAACACTGCAAGCTGCCCATTTATAGTTGCTGTTGCGGCTGTTGCTGCTCGTTCTTTATATTTGCACCTCGGAAGCTTAAAAAACGCTTTTCTCTGCCACATTTTAACGTATGTAGTCGATCGAATTGCCTGCTCCATCTATCATCGATCGACTTTGATTTGCTTTGATTGTTATTCTAATAAAGTTTCTCTTTTTCTCGCTTGATCGACCCTATGCATACCGACTTTTTATGTTAAAAGACATGCGGTTATGGCAAGCAAGCATTTAACACAAAATTATAAAAAAAAAAAACAAATATTTCAAGTCATTAAAAGCTAGAAAAATGAAAATAACCATCAATCTAAAAAAGAGTATGAAAGGTAGAAAAGTTTTAAGAATAAATGGAGCAAAGTTGATTTTAGCGTGACTTGAAATTTCGAAATATCTATACTCGTCATGAGTGAAAGCTGAAAGCATAAAGCTGCCAAGCGAGAGAAGATGAAATACAAATAAGTCCAAGCTGAGAGAGTCTCTCTGACTAAATTGTTAATTTCTGAATGGCCGGTACAGTGTAGTGCACGTGCAATTTGTATGAAGCGACGCACACGTGCTACTGCCCGCGGCATATTATAAAGAATCGAGTGTGTCCCTTATGTACTTGTCGAACGTATCTACTATACGTAGTCTTGAAACTTGATCGGTGCCGCGACGAGAGTTAGAGGGAAGAAGGAAGGGGGGGGTGGAGAACCAGAAGGGAGGACTCCTAGTCACGATTTAGTCAAGGATATCGAGATCCTTGTCTCGGCCTTGCTCTTTCTGCTCTCGCTCGTTTACACGCCGCGGAAAATTCAGCGCCCCCCGGCAATACGATGGCCCCATGTATGTATGTATGTATGTAGAATGGACAACGCACAGTTCGCCGCCCGCATCCCAAGCGGCCGCCCTCGGGGACACCCGGGCGGATTAATTTATCGGGCGGGCCCAAGATGAATGTCAAGAGTTTCCCGGAGGCAGGAGAGTGAGAGAGAGTCTTATCCACCTCGATACGTGAGCGCTGTTACTGCTCCGGGACAAAGGCCGCCACAAGAGCTAGAACAAAAAAAGAAAATGAAAGAAAAGAAAAAAATGGCCGAGATATAGTTTTTACGCTTAGTTGCTCGCTTGCTAGTTTGCTTATATTATATGTGTGTGCGCGCGTGTGTGTAGGGAGCACTTTTATAATAATGAGCCATGGTTCTACTACATGCTTGCGCGCCTTGCGCGGCGGCACTTCGAGGAAAGGCCGTTTCCTGCTAAAGTTATGATTCGATTCACGTGTGACTCTGTGCGCGCATATAATATAAGCATGCTAGCTTATATGTATATATATATTGTGCTGGAGTTCTTTCTATCCCAAGTGTATGCGTGAGTGTGTGTAGGTTTGGATATGTGCAAGCTCGATCATCGCGGTGGATAAAAGGGCAGTGGGGGGGCTGTGGCTGCGGGGATCGGCGGACAATCGAGCCGCGACGGGACTCCAGGCGCTTATATGCGCGCGCGCGTGCACACTCGTTCTCTCTCACTCTCTCACCGCTTATACTATATATAACACACTCGCGATCGAATCGATTAAATGCCCTTTTATCGAGAGTCATTGCGAGTAATTAATAACCGGGACGCACGACGATCGGGCTAACTCTCTCTTTCTCTCTCTCCTCCTTCTCTTCCACTGCAATTCCGTCTTATCGTTTTCTTCTTTTCGTTCACCTCCTTCTTTTTTTTTCCCCTCAACATTTCACGAGTGTATTGCTCTTTTTACCGTTTTCACCGTCATTTTTTCCCCTCTTTCTTTTTTTTTTTTTTTTTACTTAGTCACGCTCATTAGTTCAATGAAACAATGTTATTAAGTGCCTTTTCACTTTTAAATTCTTTCGTTATATGCGGGCACTACATATACGTGAATGAAAAATCAAATTTTGAGATGAATTGAAAGTGTTTCAAACAAGTATACTTACATATTAGCTTCATATCAAATATAATAAAAAACATTTTATCTGTATATAAAGAATAAACAATCAAATTCAATTCGGCATATCTCATTATATGCCAAAGTGTCAAAGTGGTGAACAAATAAGTTTACTTCTACTCGTATAGCTTTTTTTTTTAATTCAAAACATACTTAATATAATTTTGAGAGTAGTCCATTGGCGCTGGCTCATTACGCTACATAATACAGACGAGGACATGGTACAATAACGGATAGGGGAAGGGGAGGGGGGGGGGGAGAGAGTACAAGTTGTACAGCACGCGTAGCAGTCCGCCATTACGAAATCGCTGCTACACGACTTATAATTGTACACGAGAGAGAGAGAGATAGAGAGAGAGAGAGAGGGGAAAGGGAAAGGGGGAGCTCAGGAGCAAAGAACACAAGCGGCAATAAGAGCGAGCTCTGGAGAACGAAGGTAGGTATAATATACCTTTTCAACCAGCCTAATGACTACTCCTTTGTGATGGTGCAAAAAAGCAGGCAGGGACCATCTCTCTCTCTCTCTCTCTCTCTCTCTCTCTCTCTCTTTCTCTTTCTCTCTCTCCTTTTCTCTCTCTCTCTTTATCTCATTCTTACTCGTTGTACCTGCAGTGCTTGCGCTGTACCAGGCTATTGACTATTTGCTTGGCTTAATTCTTTTTAATCCGCGCTGGCTTTGTCCCATACCGATCGCGAGTAAAAAGAGTATATATATGGACGACCACGTAGTGCGAGTATTGTTCCGCGCTAATAAAACAGTCAGCGCGATAGATATAGAGATAAAGCGTCTTAAAAGAAAAACCGATATATCCTTAGCATACGAGCTTGCAAATAATACGTGTATACCTACATATGTAATAGGAAGGGAGAAGAAGGTTTTAGCTAATAATAAAATTTGCTAATTTCACGTGGCTACAGACAATTTACTCAAAAATATCACTTCATTTTATTCTGAAACAATATCTTTCCACATGGTGTCTCATTCGTTATATATTCCATATGCGAAATAAGGTGCTTTCAATTTTTCACTGTAAACTATGTAGTACACCTTGGCAGTGAATCGAAAACAGCCTGAACGCGTTGTAATAAATTTGCGGGAATGAGAGTCTCTCGGAGCCCCAGGCTGGCAGCCTGGCACGTATGCAGAGGACAGATCTTAATGAAGATTTCAAAGAAAGGGAGAAAAAAATGACAATATGCGCTCAGGAGAGTAGGTCCTTCGATACAGCAGCAACACTACTCTGCTGCTCTTCCTCCTCCTCCTCCTCCTCCTTCTCCTTTTTTCCATTTGAGAAATGATCCAAGCTTATCTTGGCACGCGCTTTCGAGTAGTAGTAGCAGCAGCAACAGCCACCACGCAGTGTGCTCTTGGGGGGACCAGCCACTACTCTTTTCAGATATGCATATATACGAGACGATAACTCAATTCGCGCTTCCGAGAGAAAGATCTCGGAGAAAAATTGTCTCTCTCTCTCTCTCTTGCGGCTAACCGGATCGAGTCGAGAGACCCTACATGCGCGGCGGACCTTGAGCGATTTTTCAATGCTGATTACCACGTGTATTGCTGCTGCTGCTGCTACTGCTATCTACTCTTGCTCGGCTCCTGCTTATCGACGCAAATTTTTACGCGAGCGAAAATGGCTTTATTAATAAAAGAAAGAAACCAGTAGGTATTTTATTTATATTCGGGATGCTGGAGCTGTGAATCGACTAGTCATACGAACTTTTTTTTGCACTTGCAAGTATGTAATAGAACTTTGATGTTTCGTAAATTAAATCTTTTTATAAATTTTGTTTTTTTTTATTTGGATTATTTGAAAAAATAAGCCTTTAATCCTCGTTAGCTTGCTAATCGACGTGAGTCCGCGGTGTGAAGTATAAGAAGAACTAGTCAGTCTGCTCGTTCGTTTCGGTTTTTCAATTTTCAAAGAGCAAGCATTGCAAGGAAGGGAATTAGCGTCGGAGAATGTGCATAATCCGAAGTTGAATGTATACGGGGAGAAAAAGAGAGAATTAATAAGAAGTTGATCTTGTGCTGCTGCTGCTGGCACACACGTGGATCGGAATGATCGCAGCCGTAAAACGAGCAAATATATGTATATATATACTATATGTATAGAATATAGTGCGCAGAAGCGGCAGCCTCTGGCCCGTGTGGATGATCTTCTTGAACGAAAAGCAGGAGGTGGAGGTCGAGTAGAGAGTGAGAGAGAGTTGGATGCCTCTCGAGGCGCAGCGGGTGTTGCCGGCACGGGGGACCTGTGAGAACTTGAGAAATGTCATATCCGTCAGTGTGTTCGGGGATCTGGCTCCGAGAAAGAAAGAGAGAACGGCCAACAACCGGTTTGGCCTCGCACGTCCAGTCAGCGCAGCCAGCCTCCTCATCGCTCGCGGATCTCAAAGTAGCTGCTTTTTATTGTCCTTCGCGCGTGGACTGTTCGCTTGATCGTGAATCTATGAATGTATATGTGTGTTTGTTTGCTGGTTGGTTTGTTGGTTGGTGTGTGATGGTTGAGTTAAGAGAGAGAGAGAAAGAACGTCTTCCGATTTGCATAATAAATTGCCGCTCTCACGCTCTCGAGACTTCGGCCAGAGAGAAAGAAAGAGCTCCCACAACTTGGCTGCCCTATACCAAGGCTGTATATTTGCTATACGAGTAGGCGTCGGTAGCACACGCGCGCTTCTCCATAGTATCTTTTTTGTTCACGCAAGCTTATTATTACAATATACTTAGACTCAGTCAAGTGGACCAAAAAATACTTACACCTATACATTGTTATACACACATACAAGAACACCGGATATATTATAATAGTCTCCGAACTAGCTGTTACAGCGTATTTTTTTCTCTTCTTTGATCGCTTCATTAAAATAGGTTTTGGCCTGCAACCTACACTTTTAATATTGACGTGCAATAATAATATATTGATCACGATATGTTTATAAGCTCCTGTCATTTATTGACTTAAAAAAACATTGAAAAACATTTTTTTTTTTTAGTAATGTAGTTAACCTTCCATTTTTACCTTTTTTAGTCTGTACGACTACGCTAATGTCGTTAAGACGAAAGAGTAAAGTGGGTTATCCCGCAAACTCTGCGAGCTTTACCGGATTTTTGGAAAATTCATTTCGAGGCACAAGAATCTTCCAGGCAGCAATGTCGGGGCTAGGTGCTGGAAATTAAGGAAAGAAGCGAGGAAGGGGGAAGGTAGAGAGAAAGATCTAGAGCAGATAGGGGCAAGGCGCGCTTCCTGAGGCGAGGAAGCGAGGAGTCCGCTGAAGAGAAAGAGAGAGAAGGGTGCTTTTGCTGGTGCAAGGGCGAACAGGGGCGGAGGCTCGTCGAGGTATTGATTCCCGTGGCAGCAATAGCAGCGCGACGCGAGGGAAAGCGACCCTTGCGGCCCTGCTCGCCTTGGCCCCCCCTCCGGCTCTGCTGTTCGCCCTCTCTTGGACCTCTGCGATAAGATCCGACTGATAAGGCACGATTACTCGCACATACACACACACACCCTCGCGCACCCAAGCAATCTTATAGAAACTAGCTTCCACTATATGTGCTTATATACCTATGTACGTGCGTCTCAACCCCTCTGAATTTTCTTTATTTTTACCCTCGACGTAAACACCACGCGTCACCTCTTTTTTTTTATATTATTATTAATTTAGTTCTAGCTAGTCTTGCTTGAATGACATTTTTTTTCTTCTTTTTATTCGTTGATTTTTTGTCACGACAACTTGTATTTGATTCTGTCCTCTTAATATTGTCCCTGCAATTATTACTTCACTTTATATGTTTAGATTTTTATTTGATATAGTTCTCCGAATTTCACTTAATTATAATGAGTTCATTAAAATAAATATAGTAATAATATTATTGTGCTCTTAATAAAAAAAAAAAAAAAACAATAAGAAAAAACACGAGTTCTTATAGGATTTTGAGGATTGATATTTTTTTAATGGACTGTAAACTTATAAAAATTCAAAAGACTTTTAAATTGTAATTTAAGTGAGTCTTATAGTAGACATCTTGGTTCTTCGTATTATAGCTATTTACCTATATAATTTACAACTCATCTAAAGTTGAAAAGGAATGTATAACACAGCAGCAGCAGGCATGAAAGCACAAAACTCATCCTAACAAAAGCACGCGAGCAAACAGTTTTTCAAGCTTAACGGCCCTTAACTCTCTAAAAAAAAAAAAACCTTCAAAACCAAAGTGACGTAAAGAAGCGCCTATAAGCAGAAGAGAGCGTTGGTGGCACTATTGGACAGTACAATAAGTTTCGTTATTTCTCCCTGGTCCTTTTTTACAATAATGGACCTTAGTAGAAAAAAGAAAAACAAAAATTTCAATAAATTCGCCGGGTTCGTCGTCCCTCTTCTCTTGTGTCCAGTTCTCGCCTACCTAGGCGACACATACGCACCAAACGCAACGACGGTTCGATCAAAAGCGCCGAGCGTGTCATCTTCCCTGTCTCTGTCCATATACCTTTCTCCTACGGAGTCTTTCTTTACGAAACTAAGTGCTGTTCTATACTTCAAAAGACCCGGACACGGAGCAGTGGTTCTAAGTATGCTACAGTAGAGTCTATTCTATTCGCGCTTCCTTTAGGATCACCGCTGCTATTCGAGAGACACGATCCGAGTGTAAACACACTTCAACTATATAAAATTAAATGGATCTATATTATTCAATCGACGCGTAATTATTAGCTGCTGTCCGAGTTTTTGAATTGGCTGCATTAGCTATTCACAATAAACTGCGTGTATATACCAAGAGTACCTGCGTACCTATTTGCTTGATAAGCCGTGAACATTACGTAAGTGGATTTCAACAGTTTAGTTTCAAGTGCCTTTTAGACATAATCCTATATAGGTATAGTATATACATATTCCATCAATATAATATATACAGACACCTAATCCCACTGTCATTTTAAGAGTTGCGTTAATATTAATTATCTCATCTGGTAGCTGGTAGATAGGTACCTATATATTTTCAACAATCGTTTTTATAATAATTCACAATCACTTTAATTCACCAGTTAAAAGTATAGTCTTTATAGTAGATACATAGATACACATGTATATGTATAAAGTATACGCAGGGCAATATTCGTGAGTAACTGTACTGTGGCAACAGAAAAGTGAAAGGAGTATATAGGTATACCTACATATAGGAAATCAAAACAAATATATATCACTCTCAATTGGCTACACTCGATGCTCGAGTAGTAGTAGTAGCAGCAGCAGCAGCTACAGTACAAGAGAAGAGAAATCGTAGTCAATTCGATCCGAGAGCTGTCGTATGTTAGTTCGAATTGACGACGAGATCCACAGCAGTACAACAGCAACAGCAACAGCATGCAGCAGGGGCCCTTAATGCCTCTCGGGATATAATAGAGCTTTTTAGTTAAGTGTTTGCCACTCGGAGAAAGAGAAGAGGGGAGGAGGAGGAGATACGCAGGTGTCGAGAATAACGCGGTATGCTGCAAGAGTACGGGATCCCTGTCCCAAAAAGGCCCAGAGTGAAAGAGACAACGAGATTGAGTGAGTGAGTGAGTAAGTGAGAGAAAGAGAAGAAAAAAAAGTGACGAGGAAGGAGCGGCAGGCACGCTGCACGCCTTCGCTCTTGCTCTCTCTCTCTCTCTCTCTACTGAGGCATCTTTAGGCTGGTTCAGGGGGGGATTACCAGGCGCCCAGACGTCAGGCCCTCTTTTTTTTAATCCCTCATTCCCCTTCCTTCCTCTTCTCCTCTTCTTCATATTCTTGTATATATTCGACGGATAGGTACCTATATATCGGAAGGGGGGGGGGGGGCAACTTCGCCCACGCGACGTCATTTGTCACTCTCGCGGTCATTCCTGCGGCTCATAAATCATAAGCTGCTTTGCGCTCCGCGCGAGACACGGGCCCATACGGCCTTGCCCTCGTCATCTTTCTCTCACATTCTCTCTTTCTTATTCTCTTCTCCAATGTATTTATATATTTATATTTATATATCCCACTTGAACGGATCCCAAGATACATTATACAGCGCGTGTTTTGCTGTATTCCCACTCGAGATTGAATTTCGATTCTTTTCTTCTTTTATATCTCTTCGGCTGGGAGGGATAGTAGTATAGTTATGGTCCTAAGTGCGAAACCGATACGCGCTTTTCTGCTGCTGCTTTCAACCTGGCGAGAAAAGCAAGGGTAGAGGCGTGTCTCTTCATTATTGCAGGCGTCAAAGGACTCGTGTCTGCTTGAGACTCTAGGCTTGTTTCAATAGCAGCAGCAGCTTAGGACACAATATATCAAATTTTTTTCTATCTTTCTTTCTCTCTTTCTTTTTCTGGACTACCGTAGAGCATGCATAAAGAAATATATAATATTGAATCAGAATCGATTCAGCTATATAAAAATTGAATTTATGACGTCATGTCAGCCAGGTCTGTCATGCAGTCATTTTTTTTATCATATTTTTTATTTTTTATGTCTGTTTACACATGCTACTTCTCATATTCATAAAAAATGCCATATACCTGTAGGATTTGATAATACGAGAATAAAAAAAAAAGCTACATTGACGGGTCGTAAAATAAAAATCATAATAAATAATAATAAAAATAAATTATAAATAAATGAAAATGGCAGCGAGACATGATGTTTATTAAATTTTATCATAAAAATTAAATATAAATTTTGAAATAAATAAAAAATAAAAAAAACGAGTATGCATGTGAATTTATATATAAATATTGTCGACGCTTCTCACGCGCTCATATACTGATGATGATGATGATGATGATGATGATGATGATGATGATGATGATGATGCTGATGTATTTTTTTTTTCTTCTTTCCGTTCTCCTTCAACATGAACAGTCGCTGCAAAGTGCCGCGAGACGAGCAGGCACCAGCTGCGCGAACTGCAAGACGGCGACCACGACGCTTTGGCGAAGGAATCAGGCGGGCGAGCCGGTCTGCAACGCCTGCGGCCTTTACTACAAACTTCACAACGTAAGTAGTCGAGGAAAGGGGGAATAAAACCTCCCCTTCCACCCCCTTTATACCGATCAGTATATAAACTTATAATATTCTTCGATCATCGATGTATAGTATATGTATCCAGCGCCGTACTAAAAAATTCCCCAACGCCCAAGGCACACACCAGTCCTCCTTCTACTTACTCCTTACCACTTTCCTTATTTTGCAAAAAACCTTCTTCTCGTACATACCCTCGAATAACCCCACGTAGGTATGTACGCTATATAGAGAATCGACGTATATTTACGCGTATTCGATCTAGCTCGCAAAAAGTTACGCAGCCTCGAGTATCCACAAGCTCACTATAGCTGTATCGGAACAATGTGCCTCATCCTCTTGTTAGAAACCCGATCTCGAGTTTACACTGCTCCTCTCTTGGCTATCTTCGATACTGCGCTAACTTTCCCATAATTGACACGACTCCGCTCTGCTTGTTATCTATCCCACACACACAAACACACACACACACAAACACACACACACACACACACACACACACGCAGGACTTGAAGATCGATAATCCAAAAGTATTGGCAATTAGAGAAGGGTTTCGTGATGCGTACAGTACGAGGGTGGGAGTAGATGAGCGCGTGCGTGCAGGAAGGCGCCGGAGCGTGATCAACTGCGTGTGACACAGGAAGCAGATCGGAAGCCAGGACTACACTTCTTCTTTTTCTCTCCCTCGCTCTGTGTGTCTGTATTAAATACGTGCGAAATCGACCAAGTCCTACTGTTTTGCTCTTTCTCTCTCTCTGATTTCCGCCGATTTCTTGCAGAATATGCCAGTGTGTCTTGGATAAATGTTTTCCGACTTTTCTTTCCTTTCTTGCAAGGGACAAACAAAGATTTAAGAGACGACCAACAAAAGTAGTATAGGTATCCTACTACCCGCCAACAACAGTTTCCGCCTCTATAGAGCAAGAAGAAAAAGAAGATGAAGATGAAGAAGAAAAGTTGGTGTACGCGGAGAAGGCGGCTTTCTGAAAAAGAGAAGAAAAAAAAAGATGCAAGGGAGTGAGTATGATACGCAGGTTAAACTGAGGAGGCGGAGTCGCGACAATAGTAAGCGCATTTTGCGCTATACTTTGCGAGACAAGAAAAAAAAAAAAGAAGGAGGAGGAGGAGGCACGCGTGACAAAGGCAATCCGATACTTTCAGCAGCCTCGTCGAAGATCGTCAACGAGAAGAGGAGAGAGAGAGAGAGAGAGACTACTCCTTCAAGTGCTTTCTCTTTCTCTCTTTCATTATGGCGCCCAGCTTTGTCATCCGATGCGGCATTATGCTGCTCTATAATACACGAGCAAAGGAACAAGCAAGCGCCGCCGCCGCCAGCCGCTCACCGAGTATCTATTACGCGAACTTCGATCAGCCTCCTCCACCTCCTCCTTCTCTCGCTTCTGCTCCGGGCATCCTGGGAGGCAGCGACCGGAACGGAAAAACAGATCCCCCTTCTATTGTATCTCCCCCCACCTCTCCCCCATCAGGCTTGATGATACACTCTTTGGCGTATAGGAAGCTGTTGTGCGCGAGTCCCCAAATTGCCTACTGCAATATATACACATACACTTGGCTTATCTTACGAAATGATCTCTCACGGCCACTTGATTGCGCCTCTTTTCAACGTAAAAGCTGCTTCTGCTGCTGCAACGCTATAGATGAATACCTACTCGAGAGCAGCTCTAGCTACTTCTATTTCAATATACATGCATGTGTGTGTGTGTGTCTCCATGTACACTATATGTATACAGTTACCTATATCCACGACTACGACGTCGACGACGACGAATAGCTACGCTACGGAGAAGCAAAAGAAATTTGCGCATCGACAAATTTGGAGCATCAGAGAGCATACAGTAGGCTCGTTAGTTACCAAACTCCGAGTTGTGTATGTGTGTCTGTGTATGCTGTGTAACTAGATATATCCGTTGGAGAAAAGAAAAAACCTTGCACTCGGAGCAATTAACATGCACGTGTACGTACTACGTGAAGCAAGAAGCCCAACAGGGGGAGGGGTGAATACGCGGTTTTTTCGGTACGATCGTTCCACTTGCCATGGTTTTCTTCCTACTGGACTTTTTTCGGTTTCAGAGTAATCCGCTGCGCTTCCCGCGCGTATATACTTATATATACATATCTACAGATAATCTCGGTCCGTTAATTGGTGCAAGCATACTATATCCTACCGCTTCGCTCTTTCTCTCACAAGAGATTCTGTGTCTGCAGCCCGAGTTTCTGACGCTCCACGGAGAACTGCAGATTTGAACAAGCCATAGACTGTTTTCTCAATCGGCCAAATATATATGTTCATCCCACTTTTAAACTTCTTTTTTTTTATTATCTTTATTTTATATTATACGTGATGATTATATATTTAAAACTAAAAATTGAAAAAGAAATGAACGTAGATCTTTAGTTTAGCTCATTTTTCTCAATTAAGTTTACAGTATTTAGTCTCTGAAGTAACTTAGCAAATTTAATTTAAACTTTGATTACGAAAGAAATAAAAACAACAATCCAAAGTAATTTACAAGGGTATTGTGTGAATACGATAGGAGTATAGGTGCTTAAAATTCATAACCTGCTGAATTGCTCCAGATGTCGAGTATAATAAGAGAAGACGAGGATGAGAGAAAGAGCAAATACTGGTGACGGTGTAGTTGTGTACATAAAGAGTGAAGCTCGCGACAAGCCGCAGGGAGTTTCATCGAACCAAATCAGATAAGCGATTAAAAAGAAGCGCGGTAGGAGAGTAGGAGCAAAAGCACATAAGGTAGAAAAGAGAGAGAGAGACAGAGCAGTATATAGGGATATCTACATGTATAGTGGGGCCAGTAGGCAGGCAGGCGGCCCCTGCAGGTAAAATCAATTAATCGTCTAATTAGCCGGCCGCGAACAACAGTTTCATCGGAACATCCCAGCGGCTGCGGCGGCCACACGAGGTTCCCCGAAGCTATATCCCAGTTAGGCTATTGCTGACCGTTCCTGTGTGTCTCGGCGTCGGCCCGACCCGGCGCGACACGACGACGAGTAGCAGTATAGCAATAGTCGACGACGACGACGACGACGAGCGCGTATATAAATGCGGGGGAGTGGAAGCGAGGGAAGGGGGGAGAAGCGCTGCTGCACCAGGTTGCTCTTATCTGCCGGCATCTCTGCATCGGCCGCGGGCCGGAGTTCGACAAGCGTCCTACACGTCAGCGGGGACAATTTGGGGGCGCGCGCGCGCGCGCATGAAAAGCCATTCCCTCCCCCCTTGCCCCTATTCCTCTTTCCTACTGGACACGTTTCCCGGTAATCATTAATTAAGCGAGGACCTCCAACCAACCAACTAGCCAGCTACCGAGCTCATCTCTGTTCTAGTGATGTACATACGTGTATGTATGTGCACGCGAGAAACTTACTTTGGCTTTGTAACCGCGACACATACGCTCGTCAACAATGTTATACCCTGGCTACTTATGGCTGATCGGGAACGCGAGACACTCTGTGTCTTGACTGTGTATAGCTCGACGGTTATTTCCTGAATTCTTATACCGGATAGTTCGTGAAGGCTTTGTATTTTATCTGCTATTCGTTACACCCTCCTTCGAATATAAAATTCGCAAACTTTTATTTAGTCCCACCCGCACACATATTTTTACCCGAGTTTAAGTCGTACAATGACTGCTCTGACGTTTTTTACCAAAGCCCGCGTGTCCAAGTGAAATATAGGTACCTATGTATCGCCTAACGCCGATTTGGAAATTCTTCACTTTCCAAGGAGTTGTGTGTGTGTGTGTGTGTGTGTGTGTGTGTGTGTGTGTGTGTGTGTTTGTGTGTGTGTGTTTGTGTTTGCATAAGCATCGTTGTGGTCGTCAGCGTCAACCGATAAAACCCTGATAAACGTGCCAAAGTGTATATAAAAAAAGCGACTCTCTCATTTGTGACCCTTCGTGCAAGCTAGCCGTAAAGCTACTACTACTACCCAGCTTATATATTTTTTTTTTTCACTTCCGTCTTTCTCGACGCGTCCAACTTTTACGAAACAGCAACTCGTCTACAATATAGCAGCTTGAACCCTCGCGTTTAATTTACAAAAATGCATTTGGCGAAAATAAACGGCCGCTTCCTAGTCTTTATTTTCTACTCGAATAAAGCTGAGCCTCTCTGTCTCTTTCCCCTTCTAACGCTGCGACACCGGCGACTCTCAACTGACGGGTGTATTTTTTTTTTTGCTCTCTCCCTCGCGACAACCAGCCTCGCGCGGCTGTGTATTAACATAACTTGGCGTCGCGATCCATTTTCGATATTTACAGTAGGAGGACACGGAATTGCTAATAAGTTTCCTGGATATATTATGTTCTACTATACCAAAGAAATATTGCAACTGTTTTTTCTACTTCTTCTTCTACTTCTTCTTCTTTTTCATTTCATTTATTACGCCATACAAATACTTTGAAATAATATTTACGAGATATACACTACCTCTCATTACTTTAAAACTGTATTTCTCGACGTAACTTAAAATGTAAATATCATTGATATTGCATATATCATTATATAAATTTCATGCAGAACGCATACTTTTTTTTTTATTCAAAAGTCAAAACGTCAGGTCGTGCAAATGTACGGTTTCATAACGGATACAAAAGAAAAGAAAAATAATAATCGTGAGTACGTAAGAATAAAAAACAAGGTAGAGCGAGTGAAGAGAAAAAAAAAGAATAAGTAGTTGAAGAAGAAGAAGAAGTCCTTTCGAAAAAATAAGGCAATAAAAAAAACGTCATGACGCTCTGGTCGAAAAATTTCGGGTCAGGGCAGAAGCAAGGTTTATATGTATGCTTACACGAGTGTATACGTGTCTGTGTTTGTGTGTCAATAAAAAAAAGAAGAGTCCGTGAGTACGCCCGACTAAAATCCCGTGGCTGTCAGTCAAGCTTGGACCCAGAGCGAGATAAGCCGCGCCACTATACCACCACCATCAGCATCATCACCACCGCAGCTCCACTTGCTTGCTTGCTTGCGCGCACGTCACGATCACATTCTCATGGATAAATTCCATTGTAGTAGTAGTAGTAGTAGTAGTAGCAGTAGTAGTAGTAGTAGTAGTAGTAGTAGTAGTAGTAGTAGTAGCTCTATGTATGTATATATATAGCCCACGTGCCTGAGCCGTGTCGGCCGTTTGCTCATCCAGCAGCTCCGCGCGCACTTCTCTCCACGGTATAAAACTCCTCACCGTCTTTTTAGCTACATATGGGATAGAGACTATGGGTATAAAGGTAGCACATAAGCCGAGAGAGGCTGGAATAAGAAGGTCGTCGTCGTCGTCGTCGTCGATGCCTTTCGCGCCAGCTTGCCTCACAAATTAATCTCCGATAGACGCGCGCGCTTATACTGAGCATGACTCCGAAGACCCGATGAAGCCTATATATTCTTGTGGAGAAGCTCAGCGAGGGGGAATTCGATCAGAAAAAAAAGGATATACACGACGTTAGAACAATTTCCATTGTATGAGCGCTTCCCTCCCCCCCCCTCCCCCATTAGCTACCTCACCTCGCCACACACTACCTCTACCTTCACTCACTCACTCGCTCGCTCGCTCACTTACTCTCCCGTTGTCCCGGTTCATTTATATTTCCTCTATACATATTTAATTATCTCGTTTGTCGTGCGCGCGAGAGATAAGAATTATCCTTGGAAAGAAGTAGCAATACACACACACACACACACACACACACACACACACACACACACACAAACACACAAGCACACGAGTTCTACTACTCGCGATGATAAATCTGCGGTCGAAAGCGAGGCAGAGCAGCTCCGAAACGAGAAAGAGGGTAAAGTCAGAGAGGAATGGAGAGACAGGGGTAACCAAGGAAAAAGAATAAGAAATGGATGGAAGCCAGCGAGAGAGAAAGAAAGAGAGAAAGAGAGCCCGCGTGGCGGTGGAGAAAGACAGATCTGCTGTCGTTAAGATAGAGCAACTTGATAAGAAAGAGGAGAGAAGGAGAGGAATCATCTATACCAAGCTGTTTCCCTCCGTTGGCTCATCCGAGTTCCTGGTATATATATATATATACGCACACGGACTACCGGCTTCCTGGGACTACATGCTAATCCTACATCAGCTCATCCGGACGTACTACTATATATTATCTAATTCTTCTGATGTTGTTGTTTTTATTATTTTTTTTATCGTTATTATTGGTTTTGGTATTATATTGATTCAAGTTTGATTTCGTCAAACCAGTGTTTCTTTCTTCTCCATTTCATTAAATAATCCTCTTTCGCATATTTCAAACTCTAATCTTGATTCTCATTTGAATTACAATGTAAATACTACTTTTTTTATATATAAATATGGTGTTAAGGAACAAGATAATCATCACTAGTGAAATTTAACTCGTGTTGACAATGGTATAGAAAATATGAGAATGGATTTTAATAATTTTTAAAAGACAATTTTTATCAAAAAATTTTAAAGTGGGAAAAATCAATTAGATAGCTAGTATTTATCAATCTTCTTTTTTTTAACTTTATTTTTTGTGGAATTATTTGTCATTTTTAAGATAACAAAAATAAATATTTTATAGAGGAAACAAAATGCTTACTTTAATATTATTTTGAATTATTTATATCGTATAATTTTCAAGTTATTGACACAATTTGTTTTGCAAGAAATGTATATTATTTAAATATTATTTATTATTGGTTAATTATTTTCCAAAAAATATATTATTTTTTCAAAATCTTATTTTTGTTTTAATTTTATTTTTCTGCTGAAAATAAACTGAAGTAAGTATCGGTCATTGTTAGATTGGAAGTGAGGGATAATTATTATCAGCTGACTCCGTGACGAAACCAGTTAATCTTTATACGCGCTTCTTCGCAGCGCATCGTTAATTTCGAGAGAAGAAGCTGACGAAAATAAGGGACGAACTCCCGGCGTTGGTTTCGATTATCATCTCAATCTCGTCGGAGTCTCGCAAATATAGAGTCGCGCGCGACACAGTGCGGTTATAGGAGGCGTAAGGGGGCTGGTTTTTGATCGACCGATAAGACGCGAGTCGCGGCACAATTTTAGCCGAGAGATCTCGCCGCTAAATCTCGCTGCTTCTCTTCAGCCCTGTAGGCACCGCGTGCGCGAGAGAAAAAGAAAGAGATAGCCGCACTTGGATTTTCTTTCGCGTATACATAAAAAGGTTCAGCCGCCACGCGATGACGCAGATTTTTCCAATTGCACTCAACTCTTTTCTGCATGTAGCCTTTCGACAAACGGAAGTTATAAAAAAAATCGCGATACGCAGAAGCGACGTTAAAGGCGCCCTTAGCTCAATGTACACACACACATACACACACACACACACACACATGCATTAACCGATTAGTATTCAAGCAACGCACTACGAGACACGCCACATATATATCCAAGTTATACGAACGACGAAGAGTATATGTTGAGCCGCCTCAGGCGGCACTCCTTTGCTTTGCTTCCCTTCTACTCCCCCGCCGCGTGTTTCTTTCCACGCCCGTCCACTTGCTGCAACTGGACTCTTTCAATGTCAGCTGTTGTACTTCGGTTGTGCGTAAAAATATCTCTACTTCGCGAAGTTACTTTTATATATACATATATCCATATAGCTTTATAGATAAAGTTGAATTCGAGCCGAGACTTCGTTGAGGTGAGTGTAACCCATAAAGATTGCAATCACGTTCATCGGCGGCCAGTATAAAGCCCGCGCTCAAGCGTAATTATATTAATTTATAATGCTGGAGTAGGTATATAAGTATAGGCCGAGATATATCGAGAAGTTTATAGCGAGCTGCTGCTGCTGCTGCTCATCGCTGTGCCAAATATATAAATAACGCGGATATAAAAGAGTCAAGCAACAGCGCACGCGTGTATGTGTGTGTATCAGCAGTAAGCAGGTATACAGGACATACGGTAATAAGAATCGGTGAGTCACAGTCGCAGGGGATATCCATAGGTATATATATATATATATATATATATAATCTCCTCGTGGACGTAAAGTCCGTCGAATCCTTTAGGCGCACGAAAAGAGGGTCTCTTTCTGCAGCGAAGAGGATCCTTGAGGGGGCTTGCGTCGTGCACTGATCTCGCATGCAGCCGGCGCACGCGGCTCTGCGTCGTGTGCGAGCGCATCAATCCCGCACGCACAAGCTCTCTCTCTCTCTCTCTCCCTCGCACCACGTCTCTTTTGTTTGCACCTCTCGCACTTTTGGCTGCTTCCGATTAAAACTCCTCTGTCTCCTTACTCCTTCTTAACCCAAGCCTCCTCGACCCAGTCTCCTCTCTTTCTCTTTCTCTCTCTTGGCCATTGTATTCAAATTGCCACAGCAGCAGCTACTTCTTCTCTCTTCTCGTTAACGCGTCCCGCGGGACAGTCCCGCGACTTCGGGACTCACTGGCGCTTGGAGGCCAGAAGGGAGACGGAGGCTGCTGGCTGGGGAAGGTATAGGGCAAGATTAATCCTGCGATAGCACACGGAGGCTGCATCTGGAGTCGCGCAAATTAAAGCGCGAGCGACAAACGATCGCACGAGCAGAGTTTACAGGCGTACACGTATGTGTGTAGGTATATAGTATGTGCGTAACGAGCTGGCCCCTTTTATATATA